>VDFB02151050.1:0-21560 GCA_007258455.2 Sequoia sempervirens
CTTCAACTCCAAGTTCTAGAAGGAAGGTAAAAAGTTTGAGTGATATTTATCAAAGGAGTGCCAATCAAGCACATGAAGAAAATCCAATAGGTGAGACAGTTAATTTTGCTTTATTTACCAAGGCTGATTTTGAACCATCATGTTTTGAAGAAGCATGTACTAATGAGGTTTGAATGCAAGCAATGAAAGAAGAGATGGATTCCATTCATAAGAATGATACTTGGGAGCTTATAGAGCTTCCACATGACAAGAAGAAGATTGGCACCAAATGGATCTACAAGACTAAGCATAACAGTGATGGAAGTGTTGAAAGGCATAAGACAAGATTAGTTGCTAAAGGCTTCACATAGAAGTATGGGATTGACTACATATGAAGAAACGTTTGCACCAGTTGCAAGACAAGAGACCATCAGAATGCTGATTTCATTAGCAGCTCAAAAGAATTGGAGCATACATCATATGGATGTGAAAAGTGCCTTCTTGAATGGGTACTTAGAAGAGGAAGTATATGTGGAATAGCCACAAGGTTTTCAAGTGGAAGGAAAAGAGAATCATGTCTACAAATTGAAGAAGGCTTTGTATGGCCTCAAGCAAGCACCAAGAGCATGGTATGCAAGAATTGATGGATACTTTCAGGAGAATGGCTTCAAGAGAAGTAAGAGTGAACCTACCCTTTACTACAAACAAGAAGGTAATGATATTCTTATTATAAGTTTGTATGTTGATGATTTGTTGTATATAGGTAGCAGTTCTAAGATGAAAGATGAGTTCAAAATTGCTATGATGAAAGAATTTGAGATGAAAGATCTTGGTCTCATGAAATATTTTTTAGGAATGGAGGTTTATCAATGTAAGAATGAAATTTTCATTTGCCAAACCAAATATGCAAAAGATATGTTGAAGAAGTTTGACATGGTTAATTGTAAACCATACTCCACTCCAAGTGCTCATGGAGTTGTGTTGTCCAGAGAAGATGGTGCTGAATTAGTTGATGAGACAGCTTACAAAAGTATTATTGGGAGTTTGATGTTTTTAACCCACACAAGGCCTGATATTGCATATTCAGTTTCACTTGTTTCAAGGTATATGACAAATCCGTCAGAAATACATGTGAAGGCAGCTAAAAGAATTTTGAGGTATGTGAAAGGTACTCTAAATTATGGTATTCATTACTATTCATCTAAAAGATTCAATCTTGTTGGCTTTAGTGATTCAGATTGGGGAGATAGTATGGATGATCGTAAGTCTACATCTGGAAATTGTTTCTCCTTTGGTTTTGGTTTGATTACTTGGAGTTCCAAGAAACAAAACATGGTTGCTCTCTCGTCCACAGAAGCAGAGTATGTTGCAGTTACTTCGGCAGGTACACAAGCTCTTTGGCTTAAAAAAGTTTTAAAAGAAATTGGTGAGAAAGAGATTTAGCCTACAGTGATTTATTGTGACAATATAAGTGCCATCAAGTTAGCAAAGAATCCGGTTCATCACAGTAGAACAAAGCATTTTGATTTGAAGTATCACTTCATCCGTGATTTGGTACAAAAGAAGGAAGTTGAATTGAAACACATCAGCACTCAAGATCAGTTAGCAGACATCTTCACCAAAGCAGTTGCAAGAGATCAGCTTATGTTACTTCGAGGTCAGATTATGGACCCTCTTAACATCAAGGGGGAGTATGAAGATAAGTGATGCTGCCAAGATCGTGTTTTTGCAAGATCGTGTTTTTACCAGCCTGGCTTCCAATCTTATTTTCATCGCTATGCAGCTTTGAGTTTTGTCTATCTTTAGTCAGACTGCTTTAAATCTCTGTTGTTTGTTTTTTCTAGCAAATAAAGCATGCCTTTTGACATGCGTTGGTCTATTCTTAGTTGTAGATTGTTTTTTCTAAATGTTTCTTGCTTCCGTTGTTTGGCTGTGAAGATTATTTATTCCCAGCCTCTTTGTAAGTTTCGGTGAGGGCTTCAATATGAACAAAAAAACTCTGTTTTTGAAAACAGAGCAGACTTTTCTGGTTCTCTTTTAAGAGCAGTCTGCAGAACAAAGGAAGAATGAAAGTTTGTTATTTGGTGAGTTAATAGATTGCAGTTTATTCTGTTACAGCATTATGGTATATGATTTTGTTTATCACCATTAGTGTCAGTTTGTTTTCTTTCTCTGCTGTTACATTTCTTTAATCAGCTGGCTTAGAGGTGAGGCCTCTTTTCAGAAACTACATTAACCCCAGCTCCTATCAAAATTCTTACCCACTGCAATTCGGATGCCATATAATTTGTTACTATGCAAGTTTCTGTTTATAGCTTTTTTTGCTTAGCATCACCAATAGTCTCCACAAGAACATTATCCATGTTTGAAATGATGGAAACGGTTCGCGTACCTCACCACAATTTCTCCTCCAACAATCTTGGAGACAAACTTGGTTCTAAAGTGGCTGTTACTGCATACGTGAAAGCTGTTGATTAATAGTTGTTATAGAGGATGGGTTTAACAGAACGAATGCAATGGTCAACCTCTCACTCTGATGGGAGAGTAGTGATTCTTTCTCGTTCGTGTCCTCATCATTCAGTAATATTCAACACTCTCTATCCAACGTAATTAAAATTCATGTGATTGGCTGTTCCAAGATTTGTTAGTTCTGAAGATGCTTGAAGATAAATTATATTAGAGATGCAGCACATGCTTTTAATTCAATTAAGAAAAATATAACATTACTGCCTTCGAGCACTCAACTCCTCCCAATGGCATATTAGAACACCTCTATATTAGCAGTTAATGTCGATTGAATAACTGGTAGGATGGGTTATGGTGACATATTACCTTTGACAGCAACGATTGTGGAGTATTCACGATCAAGTATGCTGATTTTTGTAGTCATGGAGTGCCACCCAATTTCACACAGGTATGTTACTTGGTGTTCATTTCGTTTAAATATTAACAAATAATGAAGTGTGTTGTGCAAAGAATTATAATGTCTTAACTTTAGTTAGATTAATCATTTGGAATTATTATTAGATAAGAAAATAGAAAAGCAAAGATTTTAAAAGTATGCTATGTTCTGATTTTTTAAATGTGTCTTTCAGGCGGACATCCTGTATCATGTAAGATGAGAAAAGAAGTTGAAATTACAAGCAGAGTGAAAGACGTGCATTTTTAGATTACATTTTTTTTACATGAAATCTGTAAGCCAAAAAAAATATTTCAAGTGACAAATTATTGTAAAGGCTACATGTGTTCATTTGAAATAGTATCAGAAAAGCTTAGCAGATGCCAGTTACATTATAGTTTTAGAAAGCAAATTTAAACATGGCCAAAGCTTTCCAAGTCATAAATTGATCAAGTACAATGGAAGCCTCGATTCATCCTTCTGTCTGAATTCTAGTTGGTCGTAAAGAAACGTGGGGTTTAGTTAGTGTAGGGAATAGGTTTTTCAACTATCACAAATGTAATTTGCCACCTTAATTAAGCACAATGATTATTGGTAATGTGGATTGTAAAGAATAAGATTTTTTTATGATATCAGAGAGGAGAGTAGTGTTAAATAGAACATATCCAGTTACAGAGTAAGTTCATATAAGAGGGTATACTTATGAAATTATTTTGAGAAAAACACAAGAAACATTATACTATTTTGACAATAAGATTATAATATATTGAATATTATAGTTATGAAATGTTTTTATTTCTCATCAAATTTTGATAATATATGTTTGTAGAGTTTGTTCTCGATACATAACTTAAAATTTATGAAGGAAATATCCATGTACTCAGAAATAATTTCTTGTTATGTGATTTTTTGTCTAAGAGAAAAGTAAACTATAAGATAACCCTTTAGAATTAAAAGGAGGATAAGAAAAAATAAAGGATATTATGATATTTTGGTTAAAAGAGATTAATAAAGAATATGTATAAAAATCCGTTTAAAAGGTGGAAGAATAATTATTAAATGCAACCTTTGTGAAAGGGTGTGATAGTGTGGAAACAATCCTTCAAAGTGCTAATAAAAGCATTTATGTGGGATTTGGAAAGGGAGGGGGAAACATTGATCAAGAGAGGACTTGCAAGGAGAGGAGAAAAAGGAAAAGAGAAATTCAAAGGGCACAAAGGAGTCAGGTTAGGGTCATATTGAAGCATTTGGAGAAGGGGCACATAGTGTGTGTCCAATTTAGGATACATCTTACTCTTGGGAGTGTTTTGGTTAGGGTTGTGTTATCTATGTTGTGAGACACATGAGGTAGGTTAGGTTTTGTGTAAGAATTAGTTCCCTTCGAGGTGCCCCTTGTGGAGAGCTTGGATCCATAACTATTTTTGAGTGTTGAATAGTAGCCTCTCTGTGATTTAGATATATGTGTTAATAACTTTTGTTTCTAGTCATTGTTTAAATGTTTAATTGATATATTCATTTGTGCTGCATAGATTAATTGTGATTGCTTTCATAAAAAATATATCTTTGTTTATCAAGTAAATTAGAGATGCATTTAGATTTATCTATTTTGGAAATAGTTAGATCACCTCTTCATTATTTACCTATGAGTTGCTTCCTTGTGAACAATCCAAAAACATATGGAAATTGGTAACAACACCATATAACCACACGCTCGTTGCCATGCCTTTCCAAGTTCTTATCAAAACCTATTTTTGTAAGAATTTTGACAATATTTCTTAGTCAACCAAAATCATCATACAAACAATTAGGCAAGCATTTTATTCAAAGGCAAGAGAAGAACAAGAAACTTATTGTGGTTTTACAACACCATGTACTTGTCAACTTCGAAGGTGGGAAACCAAGTAAGATGTAAATTTCCTTAAGAGTTTAACTTTCAAGTGAATTCCCATGTGACTATTCACATCTCTAAGGGTCTCTATATATTCCAAGGCTTACTTGTGTGGCCTCTCTTTGTCTTATTCAACACAATCGACTAAGGAAACTTTCCACCTTTGATACACTTGTGCTCTTTGCTTGCCCCTAAGTGACACTATAGACATTTGCAATTCCAATGTTACAAGATTACTCAGGAGAAATGAATGAAACATCAAGTGTGATGTCTCTTACTAGGTGGACCACAAATTACAACAATATTACAATGTCATTATATAAGGTGTACACCTTTCCTAATAGAAAATGATCATAATTGGTTTTGTTGGTTAATTTATTTGTTTTAACACTTGATTTGCTTTGGTATTAATCTTTTGCCATCTAATTTGATTTTGTTTGGTATTTTGGAAGTTAAATCTCTTGTTTTTATGAAATCATCATTTGGATTCTATAATTCAAGTTTTTATTTGATATTTTCTAGTGATTGTAATATAAAACTAGTGAACTTATTTTATATCACATAATTTTATTCATCAAAGTGTTATGCAAAACATTTATTATTTTTGTTGTTTATTAATTTTTACAATAATTTAGAAGTCAAATGTTTAATTTATGAAAAATTTACGATTTTGGTTCTATAATTGAAATTGCTATTTGATGATTTCTAGTAATTGTAGTGTAAGATTTTCATCAAAAAATTAAGGAAAAATTATATTTAATAGTTTGTGGATCATCTCATAAAGAAAATCCTTGCACCATCTTTTTCAATTTAGAAAAGGAACACTTGTAAGCATGATTAGTAGTATTTTCTATGTGAATTACATGTTGTTGAATAGTTTGTATATCATCTCGTAAAAGAAATACTACCACCCTTTTTACTTTAGAAAGGGCACATGTGTAAGCAAATTTAGTTAGTACTATCTATATAAGTTTGCATGTCTTATAGATTATTGTAGTGGATTTAATGTTCACAAGCTCATTCAATGGCAACATGTGCCCTTTAAAGAGATTACTAGTGAGAATAGCTAAAGGTGTTTGAAATTGTTGATAGGCACATTTATATTTTTTTAGTCATTATATGCAATACCTAGCCTCTATAAATATTTTTGTCTATCAATAATTTAGTTGTATATTTAGGTGCTATTATTAGTTTTCAAAAAATAAGGTAAAAGAATTTTGATGATTTTATAAGAAAGAAGCAACTTTGAAGGTATTTTCATTTATCAATGTTGATGATGATTTCTAAAGATATTCAACAATGTAACATAATAAATATTAATAATAAAGACTAATTAATAATTTTCATTTCAAGAAATGTATCTTGTAAAAAACAATATAGTTTTTTAGTATACATAATGCAATAAGCCATGTTAAAAGTTAATTATTCTTAGAAGTCAAAATAAACCATTGTTAAATAAAGGGTGTTGAAGACATTCAAATAACAAAACATGTATTCTAAGAAATAGATGGTATGTAATACACACTATTGGCTATTATTGATTTAAATAATGCAATATCATTAATGATGGATTGAATAAGTTGGAACTATAAATATCTAAGACCATTTATATATATAGTAATTATTTTAGAGAAAAAATAGAAAATGCAAAATCTTTTTGTGTATTTAGCTTTTGTTAACCGCATATTAGTATTTTTGAAAAACTAAATATAATTATTAGACAACATATAACATGAAAAATATTGTTTTTTGTCATTATATTTTGTGACAATTGTAGAGACCTAAAATTTGATCTTCTTCAACCACACCTAATTTTAGCCTATCCTAAGCTATTAATTAATTAAATATTTATTATTTGTTTAATTATTCTCATCCTTTTTCCTTTTTCCATATTTATCATAATATTTTAATTAATTAAATATTTACTATTTATTTAATTATTTGACCCTTCACTATGATCCCATTAGTTAAATACATACTATATTTATTTAATTAATTTCATTTTTATCCTCTATCCATGTCCATCTAATTCTAGTCCTCCATCTTGTTCACATGGATCATAATTTAAAATTGTTATCATGTGACAAGTGTCCCATTCACATGTTTAACTAATTCTTTATTTAGATTTATTAAACCTATACATATATCTAAAAGTCAAACTAAATTTTCATTTTATCCACTCATCTCATCTAAGCCTCTTAATACTAGCCATTGTCATAAGGATTTTTGTTCTTATCCCATTCCAAAACCTAAATTCCATTCTTCATGTGTCACTTGTCACATGACTACGTCTTTGATCTTAACCTTAATCCTTCTTCAATTTTAGCCATCCATCATCAATCATACCTAGTCATTGGTTTTCCCTCTTCAAGACTATATTTGGAGGCTCTCATCTTTCATCATCATCACTTATCAAGCTATCACATCTACATGTTATTTTGATCTTTTATCTTGCAATCGTATCAAGGTTATGCTAGAGCATTAAGCAATCCACATACTATCAACATCAAAGAGAAAACCAAATGGAATAACGGTGCACTCCATTTTCGCTCATCAAGGAGTAAGCAAAGATTTTAAGTGAAGGTACTATGCTTTATATTTCTTTATCTTTTATTAAATGTTTACCTTCAATCTTTTCTTCATCTTCGTTTTGGTACTCTTAGTGGGACTCACATCCTTTTATAACAATTTTTTGGTGAAATTTTTGTGAGTTTTTGTGATGCATAAAGTGTTTTTAGGTCTTAGACTGTGAAGTGGCATCTTTGTTTTATAGAAAGACATCTATAGTATAGAGTTGCATCTTTGTTTCATATAAAGACATCTTTGTAGTATAGAGTTGCACCTTTATTTCACAAAAAGGTTCCTTTGTAGTATAGAGTTGCGCCCTTGTTTCATAGAAAGACACCTTTGTTTTATGAAGCTACATTTTTTACACCCAGAATTGCGCTTTTGTTTTGTATATTGGATTTGATCATTTTGAGCTTGACCTAAGGTTTCATTGACCTTTGATGCCTTGTTTTGCAAGATTTCATCATTCTAACACTGTTGTTGCAGGTTGTTTCATTTTTTTCTTGCAAAAATTAGGGGTTTTGTCAAATTAGGGTTTCTTGCAAGTTTTCTAGGAGATCTAGGGTTTGCATCACCTTGAGGTCTTTTGAGATTACAATCTAACATGTTTTTGCAATATCTCTATGTTTTCTGGTATGCCCTAACTTTATCTTGCAAGTTTTCCAATTGGATTGGTTAAAAACTTATTTTTTGGATCCCAAAGCACTTCTTGAGGCCCTTTTTATGAAACTACGCTGAACTATTTCACAGAGTTGCACCTCTATTTCATAGACCTACACCTCTATATCACCAAGATGTACCTTTGTTACATAAAGTTGCATTTTTATTTCAATTTTCAAATTTTATGGATTTTGAGCTATTTCTCTCATCTAACCTTCATTTTTTAGCAACTAACAAGTGGTGCAACTATATAACTAATGTAAAATAACATTATAATTGATATTACTAATGGTTTGATGCAAATTACGTTGACCTCTGAGGATTGATTCCCATTAATCTAGGCATCTAAAGTAGTTTAGTGGGTTAATGAACATTGTTTGTAGCGTTTGGAAGGGTGTGTAGACGTATGCTACTTCCTTGCACTTAGTGTGATTTTGGAGATTAAAAATCTCACATTGCTTCATTTCTTTTATGTTATTTGTGTTATCCCAAAGTTTACTAGTTTGTGTGTATGCTCTACCCTTGTGCTTCGTGCGATTTGGGTGATAAAAAACACCTATTATAGTCATTCTCATTAGGAGGCTTACTTGGGGATTTGATTGTCTCAAAGATGACCTCAACCACATTTTTTTGGCAAGGTATACAAAGGGGGAGAGTGATAGATGTACCTCAAAGTGTGGCTAGTGTTATTCAAGCCAAGCTACAAAACCCTCGTTTCATTGAGACTTTTTGGTGATGAGAGGAGAGACCCTCCTTATCTTGGGCACTATCAGATGAGCTCACTATTCATAGACCGATTGAACACCTTGTGCTTAGAAATATTTAAGACCTTTCAACTATTGTTTAGTATAGTGTAGGGTATAATATCATGTCCAAAGTTATTCACCACATATTTCCTTGAGTAGAGGTAGAGGCTCTTTGGGCAAGATCTTATGATCTCAAAGGAAAGAGAAAATGTGAGCCCTTGTGCCATTAGATCTCTAACTATCAACTTAAGAAAATGTCTCACACCAATCTTGAGATATTAGCCTTTAGCTGGCGGGCCCATACTAAGTATACACACCTATTTGATTAATTCTAGGATTGTGCTATCATGCTTGGCATGTTTTTATGTGCAAAACCAATGAAGCCATTTATCCTTATTACCTTGAGATTCAAGTTAGCCAATGTGTCTTCTTATTTGATAATCTCTTGCCAAAATTAATCAATAACCATCTCAGACTGTCAAATAGTGCTTCTGTTACATCCCACGATGCTTGTGCATTGCATCCTAAGGTACCTCTACACAGTTTTTTTGTGAAACTACACCTCTGTTTCACAGAGAGGCACTTTTGTTACATAAAGTTGTGTTAGTGTAATTTCATCATCATTTGACCACTTTAGAGCTTCAAATTACAACCTAAACCTGACCTAGGAGACCCATCCTCGACCATTTTTTCACTTGAAATTTCAACCATTTTCATCATATCCATCCAAAAACTCTCATATTTTCCTTCACCATTCTCATAACCTAAGCATAATTATCTTCATCCCTAGACCTTGGATCAATCAACAACCATCCAATCTTTGTCATCATTTCATCATTATCATTTTCTATCATTATTGCTTTAATAATTGATCCTTATTATATTATAATCCAATCCCCATTCTATCATATGGGTGATCCCACAATAGTGGTTTACAATTCCCTTTACGAAGAAAAATTGCAAAAGTGCTCCCCAATTTTTTTTAGATTTTTAGGGGTTTGTTCGAAGGGGAGTGTTTGAGCGAACCCAAAAAAGGGTTCGCTCAAACACCCCCCTTTGAGTGATCCCCTTTTTGAAGCCAAGTTCGCTCGAACCCCTTTTGGAGAGTTTTTTTAAAATGAAATCAAGGGAAAATGGAAAAAAAGGGTGTTCAAGCGAACCCCCTTCAATTGCAGGGATCTAGGGGGGTTTGCTCAAACCCCCCATTTTTGCCTTTCTCCCTCTAGCAATTTTTTGCAAAATTTTTCCTTTTTGAGCTTGGGTTGAAGATGAAAATGCAATCAACTTCATAGACCCAACTTGATGATGGTATTCCTCAGAATTAGCTATCCATCAACTATAATTTTACTATATTTTTGTTTTATTATGTATTTTTTAGTTTAATTAAACATAGGTTTTTCATCAAAAATCAAGCTCTTTGTTTTGCACATGTGGAAAAATAGCAGATTATTAAAAAAAATCTGAAAATATCTATACACTTGATATTTATGTCCTTGATCCAATAAAAAAATAAATTTGAATTTCGATACATACAAAAAAAGTTATATGTTAGCAAGTAAATGTATTTCTAAATTGTAATTGGTTTGACTTCAAAACTTAATTAAGAAAAAAAATATTCAATAGAACATTTTGAAACCAATTGCATGCACTAAATATCATAGTTATCAATCTAAATTCAAAAAAAAATAGAATTTTATCCTTCATAGAAAAAAAGTTATGTGTTAGCAAGTACACGTCACTCTTTAAAAATGGTGTTTACTTTTAAAAACTAGTTTTCGAGGGAGATGGAAAAAAAATACAATTTGATTCCAATTTTTTTTTAAAAATATATATTTAAAATCTACAGACATAATTTCACAAATCACTAGTTTGCATCATCTTCAAATTCCTCATGGTTTAGCAGCTATATGTAATGCCCCGTCGTACAAACCCCAAAGGACATATAATGCAACATTAACCGCATAATTTTTCTTTTTTAAAGTCAACATTTAGGAAATGCACATTGAGTTATGACATGAAATTCCTTTTAAACAAATTCACCATCACTTATGTCCCTTGGGGTACATGAGGAAACATTACAAAACCTAAATCCATACAACAATGTAAACTAAACTATAAACCATGTCAAAGTGTACAATCGCACTTGTAACACATACAATAAAATTCATCAATAAGAATTCATCCACATATGTAAACACAACATATAAAAGATTAACATAATCCTAATAATGCCAAACACACCATCAACATAAGAACTTGTAATGTCCCCATTTTGGCCATAACGCCATTTGGATTTAGCCTATTCGAATCCAGGCTAAGGGCGTAAAATTAGGGTTTCCTCTTTTAGATATCGGTTGGCATGTCGAGGTTGTTGTGCAGACTTACTATTTATAGCAGTTCACTATTTTTAGCAAGTCTATCTTTTGGCAAGATTCTGTCTAGCAGTAGTTCAATCCTTTGCAATTCAATGTTCAGTTTGGCTTTCTGTTGTTTTGATGTGAACTTACTATTTATAGCAGTTGGCTATTTTTAGTAAGTCTAAATTTGGCAGTAGCATCATCAGCAGCTCAACTCAAGTCATCTTGCTATCCATCAGTTTTAGTATTGGCATTGGTTTTGGTTATCTCCATGGACTGAGTTTTTATACTTAGTCAAATTTCATGTTTCTCAGTTGTACCCCACGCCTAGGAGTAATAACTTCATGTTGTTTTAAAAGAGGGGCCATTAAGGGGGTCAATTATGCATTTAATAATTTATTAAATGCTTTATTGTTGCAAAGTGAAAAGGAGGTTGAGTAATATTATATTATTTCAAAAAGTAAAATGCCAAAAAGGTGGCATCCCTTTTGGAAGTTGAAGTGATTCAACTTCTTGGAATTTGAAGAGTCTCTTGTTGCTTCATTTGCCAATTGAAGCTTATATATTGCTGCTGTTTGTAGAGCTGATCATCTTTGGGAAAAATATAACGTTATGCTGCTGGTTTGAAATCCAGAATCCGGCTAAGGGTTAGCTTAGCAAATCTACTCCACTCTTCGGGCCTGAAACTATGGTTCCCTAGGTGGTGGCCTGAGAGTGTGCTTCATCCAGAAGTACATATTGAGCATTATTGTGGAGTTTTGGTGAGATGTTTCCAATTTTTATGTTGCTGGTTTATCATGGCTGAAAGTGTTTTTTGTTGACAGCTTTTTGAGCAAATTAAATATCATTCTGGGTATGTTTGCAAAGTGGTTCTAGACCCAAGGCGACCCCTTCCACAAGAGATTGGAATTTATTTCCAAGTCTTTGATTTTTTATTGCTAAATCGCCCTTTTCAAGAGCCGTACCATCTGTAGAGCATTGAGAATTGTGCCATAAATTAATGGATGACTTTTGAGGCTGTTTCTTCATCTTGTCATGGGCGCCTATCCTCCAAAGGTTCATTGCACTTCGTTTCACGCCATTCGGAGGTATTTTGGTGAAGTTATGAGCATTTAATTAATTCTTATAGTTGCTGGTTATTCATTTCCAGAATTGCAGATTTATATCAGACTTGTTTCAGTTTGAATTTCCAGTCCTTTCTTCATCAATAATTGCTACTATTAATCATGGAATCATTCAGTATCTTGGTGCTTTGAAAACATTGTAATATTGATGTAATTTGCAGCTCTCTTTCTATATTGTAAGACTGTAAACAGTAGTACTGTTCCAGTCCTTTATTGCTGCAATTATTTTCTATTTCTCACATTAAGTACCCCTGGATGGTTTACCGCCAGTGTGGATAAAGAACATTCTAGAAGCTTATCTATTCTATTTGCAGCTGTTCTTATTCTTTGTAAAGCTAGTTAGTAGTACTAACAGCTCTTCCTTTACTTGCTGCAATTTTATATCTGTTTTACACTCCCACAATTGAGTGGTTGAGTTTTAGAATAAACATATATCTTGTTTGTAATTTCCCCCCACGTTATAAGTGGTTGTGTGGACAGTATTCCCCCCACGTTAATAAGTGGAAGAGTGGATTTAAAGGCTGGCTTGCCGCCTAATAATTGTTGTAAACTCACCCACTGAATAAGTGGAGTATTCCCAAGCTGTGGATGCCTGTGAGATGAATTGTACTTTCACTCTTTTGCATAATAATCCTCGACCATATGCTATCACCTGCCCCACATTGGGATCTTGGTGAACATTCTTGGTTAGAGTTATCTTTTGCTGGTTTGCATTTTGGAGCTAACGCTAATGAGTGTTTGGTTGCTGATTTGAATGTTAATTTTGGGAAAAAATTAATGGGGAATATTTCAGTGGTATCAGAGCAGAAGATCCTGCCATCCTGTTGATCGCTTCATGCTTAGGCAAATGAGTGATAGAGATCTATACCTATCACTATACATCCTTCAAAAAAATTATTCTTGATTATACTCTCGTGACACATATACATCTATACCTATCACTATTTATATAAATACATGTTTATATACACATATCATTATAGACATTTATGTATAATTACATATATATACAATTTTTTTTATATATATATATATATATATTTAAGACATATTTAACTCTTAAAATTAAAATTACAACTTAACTTGATCTAATATCGATATTCCAAGTTACATTAGGACATGAAGAAGACAACATACGCACCCAAACCCATAAAGGAATTCCATTTTAATTTCTAATAAGTAAATCGATATTTCACTTATTTGGTTTCCCGATTCTACTAATTACAACATCAATTAATTCCATCAGAGATACTTTTATTTCTAACACCATACTTTATATATACAAGATATACCTTATTAATAGTAGACTGATTACTTTGCGAAGTAATATATCAAATCCTTTGGTGGCAACATATATATGTATATATTTATTTATAATTTCAAGATGTAACAAACTGTAATTTGTGAGAATATACCATACGTATCTATATATCCAAGATTGTATTATAGAACTCGGATTAAAGTATGAAAAAGAAATAATAACTTGGTGACGACATATATACATCAGTCCATCATAGTGGTGCTTGGTATGAAATAAGCCCACGCTATGGCATCAATATGCTACACGTAACACATTAAGAGAGGAGTTAATTGCAGGAGTAATGCAAACATGACGATTTCAATTGCAAATCACAATCTCCAGCACTAAGGTAAACGCAGGACAAGGCAACGAATCCTAAACAAGGAAGTGTATATCGAGTTCTAAAGGTAAAATCTCAGATTTACATGCATATCCCTCTAGTCAAATCTCAGCTAAGAGACAACCGATCATACCAAAACGAGGGCAGACCTGGTATAATTTAAGAACCACGATCTCGGGTGAAGGTAGACTGGCAAGGACTAAGGACAGATACAGAATTTCGGTGGAGGATATTGGTGATGCTAAAGAGAACCAGCAATAATGAGGGGCATCGAACATGCCACAACATACAAGAGAAAAGCCCAAATTGAATGTTTGAAAATTTAAATCGAATACTAAGAGAAAATTCCCCATATGGACGATATGTAAAGCAAGTTCATAACTTTTATTTAAATTATTAATACAATACGATAAGGCAGTATCTAAGGAATGAAGAATCGATAGGATGAGCTTAGGGTGCGTCTGAACCTTCAAGAAGGCATATAATCCTTAAAAACATAGATTATATAAAATCGAGGGTATAACACAGAGCGTACAAACCGACTGTCAAAAGAAGAATTTCGAAGGCAGCGTACACTTTTGACTATCTAATACCTACGTAGCGAATAGTCACAATTCCAACAGGCAGAACGAAGAGGAGATGCTTAGCCCAGTGAGAAGTGAAGTAATGGCTCTAAGGAATTGGCTTGCCGATGGGTCACGTAATGGAGCTAATTAATGGTTTTGCGGGTCAGACAGAGGACTGCAATGCAGACCATGAAAATGCTAATGATTATCATGGAAGATGTAAGGTGTGACAACATTATAATCAAAGACGATAATCTTGTGGGAGATATTAATGATGCTAAAGGAACAATCTAATCAAGCAGACTCCTATAGAAATACACGCTGCGTCTACATAGTATCAGTCCGATCCACAAGGAAATAATGTGTAAAACAAAAGCACTGGGAGAGACCGCCAGATTTTGTGCTACTAGAATGAAGGGCATAAATAACAACTGTATATATGTATACTAAAATAGATCTATATCTAACGAGGAGAAGAGCATGAGACAAGAATTTGTCAAAGAAAGTAATAGTATCAAGTGGTAATAGCTTACTTCTTAGAATATAGAGTTACTTGATCTTCTTCACAGCCGGAACAACCTGGCACAGTGTTATCGCTAATAATATGTCTCGGAAACCCGTAGTAATCCTTCCCTCAACCAAGCTCTCTTATCCCCCCGGATCCCCCTTTTCTTTTGCATGCCATACAGGCGTTGATCAAGTCAGCTGGGAGATTACCATGAGTGAGATAAATGCATCCAGAAGATGAAGAATGATCGGGAAACGGAGCTATTTGGTAAATTCCATTTAATCTGATTTTGAGAAAACCCCGAAACTATGCAAGGCAGCGTTTTTAAATGTAGTGCTACCCTAATCTCTTGTGCAAGCCAGAATAAATTTCACCCAATATGTAACGAGGATAAACGAAGGCTGAGAAAATTATTGCAACTACTACCATCTCCTGAGGTTTGTACACCGCATAATCCCCCCGAAAATGCAAGTTCCCTTAAACTTCTTATTCTTTTCTTATTAAATAATGAACTCTTTTAGCTTTCGAAAACCAAAAATCAATCAAAATAGGAATTTTCCATTTCCTTTTTAGAAACTGAACATGCATTCGTTCTTTTCATTCTTTTCCTGAGTTTTTCTATTTTGAATAAAATCTTTGACTTCTATTTTTATTAAATTCAAAATTCATAATTATCTCACAACAATTAATAAAAATCTCTTTATTTTCATATTTATTCTCAACTTAATAATTAACATCATATTATTAATTTAGATTTTCCCACTTTACAAAATGACAATTTTAAAATTATAAACAATGCTATTTACTTAATTTATTTATTTACCTTTCCTCATTTAATTCATTTACTTACAATTATACTACTTTCATCTTTAAATAATTAACTTCCAATGATAATACCATTAACATTTATTATTAAATCTAATTCTTTATTTAATTCCAAATAAATCAAGTGACCTTATAATTAAATTAATTTGATTAATTAAATCTAGTCATAATATTAGTGTTATCACATAACCTCAAAATCCAATTAAATAATACAATCATAAAATCATCATGACATTACCAATCAACCAACCACACTTACTCAATAACACTTTTAACAAATGAAAATGACATGACCACCCAACAACTTATTTGAATGTCAATGATGGCCGAAATGGAGGGGCACTACATTATAGGTGCCTAAAAGTGAAGATTTAATTAAAAAAATCAGTTCAATGTCAAGTTTGGCCAAAAAGTGTAAACCACTATTGTGGGATCACCCATATCCTATTGAATTCATCATCTATCATCATCCACCTATCTTATCCTTCATATTCATTATCTTTAATCATTGACCAATCCTATCATCCAATCTAATCCTTATCATCATTTGATCTATCATATCATCTGATCCAAATCCACATCATATCCTAATCAAAACCAATCTTGTTAAGAGTCTAATCTAGATCATAATCCTTTTTATCCACTAGCTTGTATGTTGCTTGAGAACTTTCCTATCTCAAGTAGTGTATTGAGTTATCCTTATCATTTTGGTTGTGCTAACTCGAGAACTTGGCTCCCCTAAGTTAGCTATCAAAATCCCCATCCAAGCTTTTCTTAAGTGATTATCCAAGCTTTTAAGTAAGCAAAATCATCCGTTATTCAAGCCTTTCTTAGGTGATTATAGAAGTATAATGTAAATAAAACCTTCTCTATCAATCAAGGATCTAGATTTACTTAATACATCATTGGTCTTGTATCCCTTCACACCTCTTGGTTCTCCTTAGTGTGGCCAAGTTGTATCCACCATTATCCTTTAAGTCATTCATTATCCTTTCAATTCATCATTATCCTTTCAAATCTATCATTATCCCTTCCATAATTCATCATTATCATTCCAATCCTATCATTATACCCTTTCTATCCATTAGCATCCTCTCAATCCAATCAAATCAATCTCAAATCCAAAGTCTATCCCATCATCATTAATTATTTTCATCTAATCCCATCATTCCTAGGTCTCTTTCTTGGATGCCTATTACAAGGTCATAAGAAAGAAAATAAATCATCGCCTCCCAAGAGTTCCCATCATCATCCAATGACATGATCTTTGAAGAAGAGGTCCATCAAGTTCATATGGGGAATCCATTCCTATCTCAATCTTACATCATACATGATCAAGGTTTGAGTGACAAAGATTCACCCACATCATTAGAAGACTTTGCTCAAGATATCGAAACTATGGAATTAATGCATCAATATATTATGAAGCATCCCAACCAATACATCCTTATGTTAGCAAAGAAAGGTGCCAAATTACCCCATAATTTCAACATCTCTCAAATCACGCAACAATTTCCATCCACACCCCCACCTTCTAATCATCATGATCCTTCAAATTTCCCATCTTCTAATCCTCCTATTACCTCTCAAACCATCAATCGTACATCCCACTTGCATATCAAAATCCCATCTTATACCAAAACATTTCATCACACACCCCCACAACCTCAAATTTCTATCCCTTCTCCTAACATCTCAACATCCATTACATTCAACATGTCATATCACTTAAAAACTTCCAATATTCTAATACCATTTCACCCTCTTATCAATACCAACAAATATCATCCTCACAATCTCCCACCTCCAACTATCAAGCACCACCCCTCAATATCACAAGTTTTGGCACAAGACATTCAAAAAATCAAGGACACCCTTAAGGGACTTCAACTAGGACATCATGGGAAATCTTAAAGCTTCCAAGAACTTTGTCCTTATCCTTTCAACAAGTCTATCACAATGATCCCCTTTCCCCAAAATTTTTAAATGCCTAAATTTGAAAAATACTAAGGAAGGGGAGATCCTAGGGAACACCTTAACTAATTCTACATAGCATGTTAGGAGGTCTCTTATCTTGAGGCTATTCCCTAGAAGCTTGGGTCTACAAGCCCTTGATTGGTTCACACCTCCCTCATGGTACAATCACCACATTTCAAGAGCTAGCCACAAAATTTGTCACTCATTTCTCTTATAACATAAAACATGATATTACCATGATGGACCTTTGCAATACTAAACAAAAGAGTGGTGAAATTTTTTCCTCATTCTTACAATATGGAGACATCTTGCTAGTCACTTTGCATGGCCCATACCCAAAAAGTAGTTCTCATAACAATCTTTGTCCAAAACTTAAACTTTGAAATGAGCTTCCATCTCCAAATTCAATGTACTCACTCCTTTGACAAAATCATAAAAAGGAGTTGCTATGGAAAGCACTTATAGCGAAAGGACTAGTCAAGATCTATAAAGAATGAAAAGACAACAATTGATCTACTGACAAGTCCCATTTTCAAAATAAAAACAAAAACATTGTCAATGATGGTGTAATTTATGCTAAACATGTTCAAAATATCCAAATACCTCCAACATCATTATCATCTCAAAACAATATAGCTCCCCAAAACAATGTGGTTATCCCTAAAGGTCAACCAAAAAGACATACTCAACAAGAATATATTCCCTTGGGTGAACCTATTGAAACCATCCTCCAAAATCTAGTCCAAGCTAGCATGATCTAACTGCCACCTATCAAACGTCTTGGTTAGATGTGCCTAATCCCTCTTGGTACAAAAAACATGACTATTGTGACTATCATAGAGTCCATGGTCATAAAACATCCTCTTGCATGAAACTTAAGAACTTGATCCAAGATCTTATCAATCGAGGAGAGATCAATATCAAAGGGCACACATCCCCTAATGAACACTTGGGTATATACAAGAAACCTTTCCCTCAACATAATGTTGGTAAAACTTCCACATCTTATAACACAATACCTTATAACTACAACAATAATATCTCATCCAATTTTATTATTGGTCGCATTGAACAAAGTCCTTCCCAAGTAGCCAGTACTATAACCATCTAAGTGCCTAACTATGTTATCACTATGCAACACGGTTGAGTCACCATCTAAGGAGCTTCACCTTCCTCCCAACCTACACATAAGTATAACATAGTCGACCACTTGAACAAAACTCTAGCATAATTAGCTATCCTTGAGCTCTACTTAATACATCCTCCTTTCACAAATAACTTCTTGAGAAATCCCTCCATGAATCCTATGTCCCTAATGAAATTAATCTTTCTCAATTTCAAGCCATGATAGGACACTTATCATCCCCACAATCCATCACCTTTTTTCCTAAAGATTCACCTTCCATCAATCCCTCTCACAACAATTTGCTTTACCTTCAAGCCCACATCCATAAAACCACAATCAAGTGCATCCTAATAGATGGTGGATCATGACTTAATCTTTGCAACTTGAGTTTAATAAGATAATTGGTATATTTTGAAGATGTTATCAATGCCCAACCAAATACTACCATCAAAGTGTATGATGAAGTCGTCAATCCCCAACCAAATACTACCATCAAACATGGATCTAAAGGATCCATAAAGATACCCATCTAGGTCAGACCAACTATAGTTGAAACTACTTGTTAGATTCTAAACCTTGATCTCCTATACAACATCCTTCTTGGTCACTCATGCATCCATGCCATGCAAGTTGTTCCATCCATAGTCCATCAATGCATTAAGTTCTCGCACAATGAAACTGAAGTGATTGTCCTTGTTGATCAAAATCCATTCTAATTTTATAAGTTCTTGCAAAGTAGTTATGGCCTTTCACAACGTTGTCCTACCAATACTACATCATCCTCATCCTCATACATTGTTCCTTCATCACTACCCACCTCTTGCACTATCTAAAGATCAAGGCTAAAATCAAAGACGTTGGAACTGGAGAATATGAGCTGCAATCCTTCCATATTGAGCATCTTGGGTTAGGGTATGGGGGTATGTGCGGATCATGATGGGCCAAAAAGTGCAATATTATGGGTATTTGTAGGGTATGTGGTGAAATTTTTACCCAAAATTGATGAAACAAAAAGGGTTTTAGAGGAGATTCTCAGCTTTCCAGCAATATAAATTATGCTTTAATTTGAATTTAATAAATAATAATTATTTATTTTCTATTAGAATTATGACTAAAGTCCTATCGAGGTGATTGAAAAAATCTATAACTTTCAAACAAGATCACATTTTTGAATCTAAACATGTGTCACATTCTATGCTTCATATACTATAGGATTAAAAAAGAAAAATTAAATTTCATGAATTTTGACCAAGTTAAGGTGGTACATACGAGTTTTTATATTTTTAAAAGTTATAATAAAAAATTCATAATTAATTATTTACTTGGAAAAAATTACAAAAATATGCATTACATTCGACATGAGTCCTCTACTTATAGATAAAAATCTTATAAAAAAATATTATCATTTTATTATGGTTAGGGTGGTCGCAGACACCTACTTCTTATTTTTTCCCTGAAATTTAAGTACTACTACATTGAAATTTCAAATTTTCACTAAATAGATTTTATTTATTTATAAATAAACCTAGTAGTTTAGAAACTACATTAAATTTTCTATAGATTCTATTCTTACATATTTTTGAAATAATAAAGATAACTTATTCAAATTTTCACGTCAAGTTGCCTAACACGATTTTTCTGAATTTTTTGCCACTTAAGGGCCTATTTTTTCCATGATGATCCACGCACATACCCATGGACCATCTAATGTTATGCCTACCAAGCCTAATTTCCAACCCACTAAAGATGTTCAGGTGTCCTTTGATAGTAACAAAAAAAAACATTTTAATAATAGTAGATTTTTAATAATGTAATAATAATTTTATAATATAATATTACTTAGCCAAAACACAAAAACAATGCTAATAAGAATAGTCAAAACAATCTAGATCAAAACAAATCCATCAAATATACCACCAACCATATAATCAAAATAATGCTGATAAGGATAGTCATGAAGAATCAATCAAATATATCACCAACCTCTTCCACAATCCACATATCCTTACCATCTCATCCAACTCATCCCAATCCATCCACTTCCTAGACTTGGATCAACAAGCGTCATCCCAAAATAATAAGGCTATCAATAAAAAGTAACATAGATTAGACTGTGAGTACTCCTATTCCATTTCATCTCTTCCTTTTACAAACAAATTTATGAATCCACTTCACAAGTTGTGAGGAACACAATTTGTGTGCCCTCATTTTATACTTCTCTCCAATACTCTAATAGCTTGGTGTTAGTTATTTT
This sequence comes from Sequoia sempervirens, assembly GCA_007258455.2. Classification (NCBI taxonomy): domain Eukaryota; kingdom Viridiplantae; phylum Streptophyta; class Pinopsida; order Cupressales; family Cupressaceae; genus Sequoia; species Sequoia sempervirens. The sequence continues at coordinate 21,118 of VDFB02151050.1, forward strand.
CTTCCTGATTTCAGGTTTTGCCATTCTTGGTTGGGTTATAGGCTACATCAATACAGTTTGTTTTGTGTTGTTATCAAACCATTTAGATCCGGTGACTTATTGACATGCATGGATAATATCAGAACCTTAACTTCCTTCTTATTGATTAGAACTAATAACAATTTTTATTTTCAGTGGGGTATGTTGGAAGATGCTTATTAAAATATCTTGATCCTGCTTTATATTATCTTGTAATAAGTATCTTGAAATATACCCTGTTGGAGCTCCTAAATCAGTTGTTTATGAGAGAATTTTCTAGTCGATTCATCCTTCCCAATCTATACCATTCCTGATTTTATTGCTTTTTACTTCCTTTCATTGTCATATAATGAGTGGGAAGATACCTTCTTAATTCAGAGTAAGTTGATTGTTAATAGGATCCCTGGCTTGAAATATATTCTTGA
>VDFB02151053.1:0-46930 GCA_007258455.2 Sequoia sempervirens
AATTGCTATTTTTAGCAGTTCTTGGCAGGCAGTGTGGGACCACTGCTATTTTTAGCAGTTGGCTGTGGCGGCATCAGGAATCACTTCAGAGTCTGTCAGCATCAGACGGATCAGTAAACGGGTTAGAAATAAGGGAGATATTAATATTTGATCGTATTGATTAAATATTAATTAATTAACGTTTATAATATAAAGTTATAATTTAATATTATAACTTAAGTGGTTTTCCTTGAAGGGTGCGCCCAACATCAGAAGGGGCCAAAAGTCATTATTAAAAGTAATTAAAATATTCAGTGATGGACTATTGAAATATTAAAATATTAAAACGTGAATATTTTAATGAAACCCTATTTTCAAGCAAATCGCACTTTTCAGCCTATTAGTGGATTTTGCCTTGGAAATTGGGCATTATGAGATTATTTGAGTTTGATATTGATCAATTTTTGGTCTGAGCCTGAGACGTAGGGTTTCACGTTCGATTCCTTGGAGAACGAGCCATCTCCAGCGGAAAGCAATTCAGAGAGTGTGCAATATCACTCGATCTATTGCCTACAGAGGTTTTCTCATTCAGAGGAAACTACAGAACATCAGAGATTGTTTACTGACAGAGATTCTTCAGACTTATTCATCCAGACAACATTTATTCATCAAGGCGCCCTCTGCAGAGACTCAAATACTGATTTTTGGGGAAGCCGTACAAAGTGTAATAAATACAGCAGCAGGCCGTACTTTTCTGACAGGCCGTACCAGCATAAGAAATCGTGCTCTTTTGTATTGATTCATACGCCTAACTTCAGACTACATCCTTTCACCATTGGTGGCGCCCACTGTGCTGGAGTCATACTGGATCATCAAATAGCAGGAGAAGGAGTACATTCATTTCTGCCGTACTGTTTTGTACCTTCAGCCGTACCAGCAGATAACAGGTTCTTTTCATAATAAAATTCATTATTCTATCTTGCATGTTGTCAGATCATTTTTATATGAAGATCATTGGATTAATAAAGGACACGCCTTCATTATTATTGTATTTTCTCAAGCAAATTGAAATCTTAGGATTTTATTGAATTTATATTAAATTTCTGTCAAAGCCGTACTGTTCATAAATGCATTGAAAAAATCCAAAAATTACAAAAAAACCACAAAACTTCAGAAAAACGTCAGAAAACTAAAAATATCAATCAGAGCAGTGTTAGAGGGAAACCTAGGGTTTCTACAGCTCCGTCTACGTCTCCAGGATGAGGAGCGAGACATGGCGATTAATAAACCCCGGGACGAGATTATGATTACTCACCTGAGTATGGCATATGCATTAGTCACAGATGCAGAAGATAAAGAACTTATCTACTCTTGGAAAACACAGTTGGTTTTCAAGGCAAAGATAGAAGAAACAATGGCGTCAGAATTGGCTGAGAGTAGAGAGCACGTTACTAGTGCACTCCGGTTTGTGAGGACTTTGGTATCTTGCTTACCATGCCGGTATCAGATTGAGGGTGGTGCGTATGTTGAGCTTACTTATGTACAGTCGGAGCTCATAGCATTTACTCATACTATTTTTAGTGGGCAGACCATTGGCTGTAAGATTAATCAGCTTACAGTCATGTCAGCGTTGTTTGATGAAGCAACCAGGAGCAGGGGTGAACTTCAGTCCCAGATCACAGCTGGTGAAGACATGCTGCGTAGGCATAGCATTCTTCGATAGAGTATCAGAGCTCCAGATAGTGATGCAGTTAACAATCTCGTTGAGGGATTGGTTGCTCGAGATCATGATCAGTAGACATCAGTTCGCACCTCTCAGAATAGACATTACACATAGGAGTTAAACTTGGCGTTACCTTCTCAAGTTAACTCGCTGTCTCATCTCATGCATATCTATTCTGAGAAGAACTTTATTCACTTGGAGTTTTATTTAGGGTTTACGTTAACTGATGGTAGTGTTCCAGTTAACATGCTTTCAATAAGGACGTGAATGCTTGCACAATTGTCCATTTTTAGATTAGATGTTTCGGTTAATTGACGGTAGCTTTCCAGTTAAATGTATAGTTTACTTTGTTAGGGTTTAGCAATAAATCTTGCATGCATTGCAAGACTGTAGTTGACTCAAGGTGATTTTAGGGTTCCCTACACCATTTGATGTCTATAAATAAGAGCTTTTGCTCATTTGTACATAACTTTTGCACAAGAGAGAAATATATGCTGTGCCTACCTTGCCTATAATATTGCTCGTTCTGTATCTGTTCATGAGTATTTACTTTTATGATGAATTGTTATGCCACTTGGGTTTCATGCAATTATGATTGTGAATTCTTGCTTTAGTTAGATATAGTGGCTAGTTTGATCGTAGATTGTATGCGTGTCTCGCCTATGCAATTTATTGTCCTAGTTGGCTATCCTTCATGTTATGTGTTCAATAAACTTGTTCAAATTGAGCTGATAGATGTGCCACCTTGCCTTCAAGTTGAGAATCTGTACTTGGTTATTGTGTGATGTGTGTGAATAATAAACTTATTCAGATTGAGCTGATAGTTGTGCCAGCTTGCCTTCAAGTTGAGAATCTGTACTTGGTTTATTGTGTGTTGTCGTTTCCAATAAGCCTATTCAGACAAGTAGATAGTTGTGCCACCTTGCCTTCACATTGTGAGTCCGTACTTGGCTTATCGTCAGATAATCATTCCCTCTCCGTTTCCTCATGCTGAGTTCTTGAGGGGATTGGATGGTTTAAGTTACTTAGTTTTGTGAGTTGTACTTAAGCGAAACCATAAAATACTTAGTTGGAGCATATAGAGTTTTCGTGAAAGCCTTGTAAATCTACAGCTAAGACAAAAAGATAGGATATAGTTTAGTTTATTTTCCTTTTCAAGTACTTTTGTCAGCACAACGAGGGAGCTTCCCCTCGTAATTTGAAGAGCACTCATTGCGTAGTGTGCATAGCTGTCCGTACCATCTTGCACTCCAGAGGTGTTAGTTGTTACGCCAACAGTTTTCTGGTGCCCACCGTGGGGCACGAGGCATCGAAAACTTCCCAAGGCCTTGCCTTGCACGGTTATGACTATTTGGCATCCTACTGCTCCAGTACAACAACCAGCACTAATTCCGCCTGTTATACAGCCAAATTTAGTCTTTATCGAAGCAGAACAGTCAGATATTATCAGTAGGTTGCGAACTTTTATTTTTGAAAATCATAAATCTACCACTCAGTGGAGAAACGCGGCTACAACTCTGGACAAGAAGAAGAGAAAGCAGATCTTGTAGCAGGTAGACCAGTTTTGCCACCTCCCGCATGGAATTAAGCATCCTGGCGTACCGAGTTTATACTAGAAGAAGGAGAGGTAGTCCTCCCATCCAGCGAGATCCTGTTTTCCAAGAAGCTCTTGATCAGTTTACTGAATCAGAAATTTTCGAAGAAGAGATTCCCATTCCAACTGCAGAAATGGGTGATCATAATAACAATGATAATCACAACGGTCACAACGGAAGAAACGCAAGACGTCTAGCCCCTTTGCCTTGGGGCAACAATATTGGACCGTTGGCTTTAGCAGGACATCATGAACTACCCAAGGGTTCATGCAAGTTTTTCCCGAGATTTCATGGCGATGGTTCCAGACATCCAGATGAACATCTATCAGCATTCACGGCGGCTTGTTCCGTTTTGCATGTTGCGCATGAGGACATTGCCGTACGTCTTTTCGTGGAGACTCTTGAGAACAACGCAGCAGACTGGTTCAATAATCTTGAACCAGGAATTATCACCAGTTGGGCTGTCATGAGCGAGAAGTTCTGGGCAAGATTCAAGCCTGCTGAGGACAGTCATAGACTATTTGCACAACTCTTAAATTCAAAGACGGAAAAGCATGAACCGATGAGGGAATTCGTGGCAAGGTTTAATCGCCTTGTTACATGTCTTTCTCACACCTTGAATCCGTCTGATGAGATTTTGATGAGTTCTTTCATCAACGTGCTGCCGTTAGAAATTGCCTTTTTCCTGAAGATAAGCGAAGAAGGTGATCTACAACACCTTCAGGAGGAAGCTATCACGCTTGAAGATAACATGATTACAATAGGCAAGATGAAAGATGATTCGATCAGGCCGCTCGTGCAAGTGTCGGTCGATCCGTTGCTACAGAAAGTAGCAAACGAGGTGACAATATTGAAGAGACAGTCACCTCCTCAAGGGCAACCAGCCTTGCCCACACCACCTTTTCAACCACAACAACCGTACCAGCCGAGGAGAAATAACTTCCAGCCGTACAATAATTTCAAGTCAAAGTTTCCGCAAGGACAACCGAGACGAAATAATGAAGCTGAGAAGGCTACAGTCTTTTGCACGTTCCATGATTTAGTTGAGCACACCAGAGCTACTTGTCCGGAAAATCAGAGAATGAATCAACTCATGGGATTTGCCGATTCTGCTCCCAGTTTAGGTTTCGTACCTTCCAATTCAAACGTTGTCTCTTCACAGACAGACGAGTTTGATGGCGACTCCGCAACAGGATACTTTAATCGAGAACCCGTAAATCAAGAAGAAGAAGAAGAATCTTGCCATTTTTCTCTTGCAGTGAATCACGAAAATATCACCTCACCTGTGTTCACACGTGCTCAACATTTCAAGGCGCAGGAGGAAGAGGAAAAGCGGAATTTGAATGCAAAAGCAAAGGAAGTAGCTTCTACTTCTAATCTTAAACCTTCACAAGAGAACATCTTGCCAACTGCTTTAGATATGTCTTCAACAAGTTTTGACATCATGTCTTCTATGATGAAGACGAAGGTACAAATCTATCAATTGGAGTATTTACAAGATCATCCAGAGTAGTTGGATAGAATCTTGAAAGTTCTTAAAAAGAAGATTGTCATTCAGCCGACATTACTACAATCCTCTGTTCCTGCAGAAGAGAAGCCCAAGCCATTTTATATATCTTTATATATATGAGGTTTTAAGCTGAGCAATTGCATAATTGACAGTGGAGCTTCTGACAACTTTATGCCCTTACAAATTATGAATGTGTTGGGACTTTCATGCACCCCGACTCAGGAAAAGTGTTATTCACTTGAGTCCAAGCTAGTGCCGTTAGTCGGTCAACTCAAAGATGCGCAAGTAAGGCTAGCGTCGTGTCCAGAGAAAAAGATCATGATGACCATCCTGGTAGCTGATATTCCTACCAGTTACGGGATGTTACTTAGTAGAAGTTTCTGCAAAGATCTTGGAGGTGAAATACAAATGGATTGGTCGTTCGCGACAATCCCATTGAAGAAAGGCACTTTTAAGCTGGAGCCTGAAACAAAATCAAAGTTCACGGTGGTGAAGTCCTAGGACCCACATGCTCAAGTGTTGTATCAAGACACGGGTCCAGGCACATATGCTATGGTGTCAGAAATGACAAAAGATTGTCAGAACTTTGCACTTATTGTCAAAACTTTGCACTTACCACAGAATTGTCAAATGAAGAATCGAAGATGTGGACGATGCAGTTTGATGGCAGTTGTTCGACTTCAGGCTCCGGAGTGGGAGTAGTAGATCAAAATGCATGCGCTTTCTAATTTTCTTCTTCAAATTTCTTCAACAACTTACAATGAATTGGGACATGCAAAGGCATAAAATCATGCACAATTACTCATCAACCAATTAACTCTCATCCAAGAGTGAACAAATAAGCACTTGCAAACTTGAGGCAACAATGGCGCAACAATTTTGCGTAGTAAATAAAAGTTAACAAATAATGAGCCCAAGGCTCTTATTTATAGAGCTCAAAGTAGTGGGCAACCCCAAAATCTCCTTGAGTCAACAAAGATCAATTGCCAACTAATTAGCAAGATTTATTTCTAGAAAGGAGGAAATCTATCAATCAACTGGAAGACTACTTTAGTTAACTGGCACTAAACTACAAGAGAACTTTAATGTACATTAGGTGTCTCTAAGATAGACATCCATGATTTATGGAGATAAGTCATCCATGATTAGTGGAGTCAAAACAAACATCCACAATCAATGGAAGTCAAAACAAACCTCCCCCATAAATAGAGATCGACATGCATCATTCAAGGGGGAGTTAGTTAACTTGGAAAGAGTCATCAAGTTAACTAACTATTAATCGTAAATGCCTTCCTCGAGACTAGGATGTCCCGGCTTAGGTGTCCTTTTACACCTCACCGCCTCTGGTCAACAGCTCTTCGATCTATGTGTTGACTTCTACCTCCGGACAGTCAATGCTTTGTAGGATGATGACGTGGCGTTGCACCATCTCCTCTCCATGCGCAAGCTCCTATTGATACTCAATGCATTTCGCAGCTGCGTCATCCAGCTTGCTGGACATGTTAGCAATCTTTCTCAATTGACAACCAGTAGGGTCACTGCAAAAAGTGCCACGGATGAAGTCGTGGAACTATTTTTGCACTGTCTCTAATTCAATGTATGCTCCACCCTGATACTGGTAGAGGCAAGGGATGGCTATTACAAACATTCTTACGAAGTTGATAATATCTGGTACAATCCAGCGGTACTCAGTCATCTCTACGGAATTGGCATCATAGGCTTTCATCTTGTATGCCAGTTGTTCTTTCCAAGCAAATAGATGTTTCTTTTTCTCTGCAGTAGTCATTGATTGGTATGCCGATTGTAAGTCTGCAACTGTGATCTCATCCCCCGGCCTCTTCTCTGCAATCTTTAACTCTGACTGTTGAATATCAACATGGAGTCCGTGAGCTCTGTCCCTCAATTGGTATAGTTCTACCAGTATACACTTTCCCCTGACAACAAATTCCTCCACTTGATCTCTCATGCGTTTTCCATATGTCATCAGTTGGTGATGGTTTCGCTCCGTGGGGAGATCCAACATCTCTTGTGGTAAAGCAAAGATGTTTTGTGTGCCATGCATCAAACTGGGTATGTACAACCTTAGTTACTGGTTTTCAGCCATTAAGGCTGCTTTGTCTCTGCCATCCATCGCCATTCTCTCCTGAGCATTAACTGATGCAATTCCAAGAAGGTCTACATCCACCTCGCGAGTGGTTTTGCCAAGGTTTACTTGTGACAAGGTGAAGTCATGAACTTCAACCTTGTGTACATTTCTGTCCTCTAGTGGTGTAGCTGTCTCTATGACCAACTCATTATCAGTATTCCTTCCTACGTGGACTTGTCTCTTCATCTTCTTGACAGGCATGTCTTGAGGGACATGGTCGAATTCCGTGAAGTCCAACTGATAGGAGGGCATGTCTCTCTTCCTTCCTAGGAGACGTTCAAGCCAAGGGTTATGTTTAGCCTCTCTGGAAGGAGGAACATTGGGCCCATGAACACTTGATGAACGAGATGGTTTTGCAGTGATATCTCGCAGTGGCGAGTCCAGATCAACATAGACTGGTGAAGGCTGCGGCTGTCGCTGTGGTGAAGTGGGAGGCTTTGTTTCCACTACAAGTGCGACATCCGTTGCAATTTCTTCCATCATTTGTTCTATCTCAACCGTGATCGCCTCAATCATAGGCTCGGTTGCAACGGTTTCCATGACCGCTTCGGGCAAACTTGTGGCTTCCTCCACATGTTCTTCCTGTTGACTTGCCTCAGCGCTTTGATTTCTTCCCCTCATGCAACCCGACATTCTCATGCCATTGGGAGGATTACTCGACTGTTTCCGTCTCGGATTCTTTTTAGGCGTGGAAGGTAGCGATGGATCAACCTATGGCGGCTCTGTTCGGGGAATTACTACCCTCGTCTTCTTGCTGTCCAAATAGAGTTGGTTGTTCCTCACAACTCTACTTGTTCTTTCCTCAATGGATGTGTTCTCTTTTGCGTACTAATCCACCCTTCCAAGCGGCAGTGAATCCACTTGGTTTACGAAGAATGAGGGGAGAATGACTTCCCCATCATCGTCAGATAGTCCTATATCTGCTGACATGAAATCAGCAATCTATGGCAGTTTGAAACGGCTGTAGTTCCTTCTTCGTACATCATACTCATCATCACAATTGACCCAGTAGTCTTCCATAGAAGATTCATGTGATGAGCGTTGTTCAAGGTGTACAACATATAGGCCCCTTGGATCATAAGACCTTCTTTCAATGAGGTATTTGAGATTCAGTCTCATCATCTCTTGGCACATGAGGTTGTCATCTGCTGCTGTTTTGCATCTGTAGAGACCCATCTCTATAGGAAAGTTCGCAGCTGGCTTCTTCTTTAGGTGTAGGTGAGCATGAACCTCGGCCAATTGCCGCAAGAATTCCATGAAAACTACCCTACCTGAAGGGTAGCGGGGTAACCTAGCAAGGTGACCAATGTATCCATATATGCGTATGTAGGTGAATGTGGGGAATTGGATGAACCAATCCGCCCAATCCACCATTGCCTCCTTGGGTGCTGGTGAAATGCGTACATGCATCTCGTGGTCAAGATCTCTGACGACATGCATTGTGAAAAGGTCATTGGTCCACTTGAAGTGCCTTTCTACGAGTGTAAACTCAAGGCGTGGGAAATGCTCATGGACCTTCTGCATGCCTAAGGTCCCCACAATATTCAATGCTCTGAACTGGCCTTGGAAGGCTATCAGGTATACTAAGTACGAGCACATATGGAATCTGTGGATCTCTAAGAACCTTGTTATTTGTTGGTGGAGTGAATCATTGATAAGAGAGGACCAGTCGTAGTGTTCCCTGTTGCTAACAATTTTAGCTATGATGTAATATATCCGTGGCTGAAATTGGTTCCCTTCCTCTTGACCAATGATCCGGTTAAGTAGTGTGATCATCACAGCGTACTCATCACGAAATTCTCCACGCCCCAGATTCTTGGGCAAGCTGGCTTTTTGTACTTTTAACCATTTTTCCACCATTCTCATCTGGCACTTGTCCTTTGAGGCTTCGAATGCTCTCTCGTATTCTTTCACAGATATGACCCTGTTTTTGGAACATGGTGGAATAGAAAAGCACTTTTCTATATCTTTAGGCTTGAGACTGCAAATCACCCTCCCATCCACTGATCAGATTTCTCGTGTGGTCGAATTGTAATGCTTAATGCAAGCGATTACAAGCTCCACGCTCTGTAACGTGATGGGGATAGATGCTGCCTCGAATAGTCCAGACTGCTCGATGTTTTGTAGAGTGATCTGGTCTATTCCTTCCAAGTCCTCTGAATCGACCACTGGGTTCACTTGATGTAGGTCGGTGTCTGTCGTTTTGAGAAAGTCATGTTACAAGATTGTTTTGGTCTTGTATTGTACCTGAGAGTATTGCATCTTGAAAAACTTAAAGGATGACTGTGCACACGACCTTGTTCTGACAACTCCTGAAAATCCTTAAAAATAGCTCCACCCGCTGAGAAGTATTTTTTCAAAAAAATCTGACACATGGGTTTTGTTTGTGTTTGAAACTGAACAAACTCAATTCATTGGAATTTTGAATTTGTCTTTTTGCGAAAAATCCCTAAAAATAGGGGCGGCAACTTTGCTGATTTTGAAAAATTTCAAGAGATGGGTTTCTCTAAAAAATTGTGTTGATCACACCCAGTTGGCTAGATCTGTGATTTCCTGCTGTTTTCTATGACATGCAAGAATTTTAAGACAGAAGGGAGGAAGAAGATAAGAGGAAGATTGGAAGTTATTGCTGCCCTCTTGGAAAAAATATTCTGCTGGATGCAACCTCTGAGAAGAAAAAATTTTGTGCCATTGATCTTTGAAAAATAACGAACGGTCAAAACCTCCTTCAAATCTTGAAAATACGCCTTTGGAGAGCAAATGGCTGTTTTGATCTTCAACCTGCAAAAGAAATAAAGAGAATGGGATGCCTATAGTTAGTATAAATAGATTTAAGTTTGAATCATTCAAATGTGGGTGCCAGCTCATGATTTTGGAGGGAATTTGGCTTGATTTGGAGTTCCCAAAACTAATTTCCACTGATTGTGGGCTGTTTGAATTAAGTTTGCCTCCAAAATCTCCAACTTGGTCAACAAATCTTGCTTTGACCAGTTTAGGCGTCCCTTTTGGATTTGAACTCTTTTTTTCATTATTTTTCAATGGCGAAGAGCCTTTGTTTGATCCTTGCTCCTTGTTAATTAGTTGATCCTGAGCTGCTGCTGATCGATTTGTTGTTGAGCTGGAACTGTGCTGAAGACTGGGAGATGTTAAGTGAAAACTGAATTTGAGCCTCCAAAATCAAGGGCACCTTTCTTCAGCAGGGGCGCTTTTACACCCGCCTTAGTCAATTTTCAATGACTGTTCTTCAATTTCTACATTTAGACCCTCCAAGCTTCGATTTGATATCTCCATTGGTTGACGAGTTTGACAATCTCGTTTGACGATTCATTAGGTGACTAGCTTAGTCCTGGAAAGGATGGCTGGCTTTACAACTTCTGAAGGTCAGTTTTAGGTCTTGAAAAGCAAGGGCGCCTTCTTCAGCAGGGGTGCTTTTGGCTTTTTGACCAGTGATTTTCATGTTGAAAACTGCCTTAGTTTGATCTTCGTCGTCAGATGATTGCCTTGTCGGATGTCCTTGCTGACGGTTTCGTTGTTGAGATCGATCAAAATGGAGAAGGTCATCCTGGAGGTCGTTCAACAAAAAGACTGCATCTGAATGCCCAAAAGAAAGGGCACCTTTCTTTAGCAGGGGCACTTTTCCTTGATACTTAGCATGTTTTCCAATGTTCTTCATTCATTCTCCATCTTTGGCGTTTTGTACTTGATCACTGCTTTTGAGTTCTGACTACCTGACAGGTCTGATGAACATGCTGTTGGTTTGATCAAGAGGCTGAGAGGGAGTTGAACAAATGCCTTATACACAACAATTGCTGATACTTTCATCAGGTGTCTCAAAAAGAAGGGCGCCCTTGGTCAGCAGGGGTGCTTTTACCTTGAAGCTCACTGATTTATCTTTCAATCTTCATGCTCTATTGACCAACCATCTCTGTTATTTGATTTGTCTTGCATGTTCGCTGATAGGTTCATTGCGAAGCTGGATTGAAGACAAAGAGATTTCGTGAAGACAAGTATTCTCAGGAACTGACATCTGGATCATCATATTCAAGGGCGCCTTTCTTTAGCAAGGGGCGCCTTCTTCAGCTAGACTGCCATTTCGGATGGTTCTTGATAATAGCCTCACTGTACTCTGTTGCCATTTGCCAGTGATCTCTGAATCAGATGGCCTCGCTGAATGATTTGTTGGAAAGCCAATAGGAACGCGAAGAGGATGACTGCTTCAAACAAATCTGGTGACTACATTTGGCCCTTGAGATTCAAGGGTGGCTTTCTCTAGTAGGGGCGCTTTTTAGCACTTTTGCCTAAATTCTCCTTGGTAGCATTTTCAGAGAGCCAAATTTTGGCCTTTTCCAGTTTTGAAAATCCCCTCCATGAAACATCATTTTATCCTCTTCTACTATGGTTTCTTCATTGAAGCTTTTGAAGCTTAACTTTCAACACCTGGTATTGGCCAATCTGCCATTAATGGCTGCGAAGCTCCTAACTTTCCTTCTGAAAAATGAAAATAGACCCACCAAAGTTAAATGTGTCTTTTGATGATTCTGACTTGACCAGTGTGATCGTGAAGTTGATTAATTCTTTCAAAATCATTTCCATCCATTTCCGAGAAGGTCCTATATTCGGAGAATTTCCGTAAAAATAGGGATTTGAAACCCTTATTTTCAATTTTCAAAAGTTTACACATATGTTCCTTGACAAAAGCACACAAAAACCTTATGTTTGGTTTGACCTATCACAAACTTTTGACTACATTTTTACATGATTTAGCTCAAATTAAGTAGAATGCCAAAAAAATTATTTTGGGTACAACAAAGCCCAAGGGTGGATAGGCAACCTCCTTGTCTACTTAGCAAGGAATCTCTCCCCCCTTCGTGTACTTCCAACTCTTCTTCCCATGAATGAATTATAGAGACATTAATAATTTAGATTGTTATTGCAATATGAATTACAACTGCTATGAGGTTCTATAGGAAATACATGGAATTGATATATTCAAATATATACATTAAGTAGCATACCACTATCTATGCAACTATGTTACTGTTATAGCCACAGAATGCAGATTGAATAGTTTGGCATGCAGATAATTATTCTATTCGACCTACTGTAGATATCAGTCTGCAGATTATCTTTTATGCTGTTTGATCTATTCTTAACATTCAAAAGATATTGCTGAGTGTAAATCAAACGAGTAAGAATCTTTTATCCGTATTCATATTAAAGAATCATACTTACTTCTAACACTCAATAAATGCTGCAAGCATCATTATTGCCTAATCGTATAATATCTATCTATCTATACGTTGTACCCAAACCAAATTGTAATGTCCCCACTCTAGTCAGTACTAGTTGTAGATGGGTTAGCCTATTACTTGGACCCTCGTAGGCTAATATGTTTGGATAGAGGGTCTCAGTGGCAGTTAATGGAGGTTGATGTCACTCCATTTCTTCAGTTCAGTATTGGGTTCAGTTCCAGGCCTTTGCAGATCAGTGTTTGGATTATTTTGAGGACTTACTATTTATAGTAAGTGAATCTGGCAGTGATGCTATTTTTAGTCAGGGCACTTGGACACATGGGGATTTTATAGTGTTGACCCCAACTTCAGATGACACGTCAAAATACTGAATATTGAGGGAGATATTAATATTTAAGTGGTTAAGTTATATTTAATTATTAAAAGGGATATTATAAGTTATATTTTAACTTTATAAAAGTGAGCCACTTAAATTTAATAAAGTGAGATTACATGGTTTTTTCTAAATGGTATGCCCAAGTTGAGTGTTTAATAAAAAGGGGTATCAACTATTAAAATACATTTTAAATGTATTAAAAAGATCTCATTGGCAATCGTGCCTCTTTGAGGAAATATAAGAAGCAAAGAGCAAGTCGACCTTTTTCATTCGATTGAGCATTTGACATTGTTTTCTTTTGGCTTCTTTGAAGTTTGTGCCTAAGACAAGGGTTTCAACAATTTTCCACCATTGGAGAACAACAATTCTTCAGTGTTCTGCAATCTTGAAGCTGTGAAAGACTAGCTGAATCATTGCTGCAGAGAGGGCTTCATTCTGGAGTCCATTTGTGCTTGCATTAGATTTATTCTTCAGTTAATTAGCAATTTTCAATAAAGAAGGGGCATATTGGTTCGAGGCATGTTGATGTGTTTTCCGTAACCGCACCAACGCAGAATAAAGTCGCCAACGGCTACCCTATTCTCTCTTGATCAAAGTATTCTGCATGCTAAGATTGCAAGAAAGTTCATGTGTTCAACTCCAAGGTTCTTTCAGTGCGAATAGGCTCAGTTGGCTCAATGTGATTTGCTGGTATTTCAAGGGGACTTACGGAATTGTTCAACAGCAGAGGAAGGGGTTTTTCACAATTCGACAGATTTATCAGTGAAGCACAGGTTTCCTATTCTAACCAGAAAGTGCTGAATTTAAAGTGGTGTCGGGTTTAGAGAGTCTAAATCTATTCTAAGTATGGGATATGGAGCTCAACTTCAGCAAACTTTTACCAAACTTCGCTTTGCCTCACCTTTGATAGCTTCCACGGAGTCGGTGCAATCTTCAAGGGAGATGACTAAAGATGTTCAAACCACCATTTGACATGAAGATACCATCACAACGACGCATACCGCCATTCAAACTGTGATTGAAGTTAGGCCCAAATGTTTCCAGTTGACCACACAAGGCGCATTCACCATCAGTGAATACACTAGTGGTATGGATAGACGAAGTTGCTTAGATCAAACACCACATTTCACAGCTAACATCTACTTGCATGGAATGAAAATTGTACTACTTTGAACTATTTTACGCTACCATTTGAATCTGAAGGACGAAGAAACCTTGCTAGCTACTCACAACAAAGACGAAATTCACCATCAATGAAAAACTCTTTTATTGAGAGAGTGTTCACAACAATTTCTTACAAAGTTTTCAAAGGGAAAACTTTCCCTCTTCTTCAACTACTCTATCAATCTATACTAAGCTACTTCTAAGTTGTCCTTCTACTCTCTACTGTCTAACTTCTACTTCTATGTCTAATGAGATACAAATGAGGGGGACTCCCCCTTTATATAGCTGGCCAAGTCCAACGGACGGCTCAGATTACAATCGGCTGGATGGCCCAGATTGTGCCACCTCAGCCCTAAACAAGATTCACCCTAAAAATCGCCACCAAGAGGAGTGGGGTAATAAATGAGCCATTAATGTCCATCATCCTTCTAGAAGATTCTGTTTGTAGACGCGTTCACACTGTTCTCAATCTTCTTTTTGACGTTCTTCAACTTCTTCTTTGTCACTTGAGTTATACTGTCTCAATACTTAGCCATTTTTGCAACTTTTCCTCCTTCGAGGTTGAAATGTAGTCTCAGAGTATTTTCTTCATCACTTAAGTCATCATCGCCTGGTCTCGACGTTTTTCCTGCGAAACAAATAAGAGAAGAGCATCAGGACACTTCATAATAAAAACTCACCTTACTTACCTGATTTTCATGCTTTAACTTCCAAGAGTTCATCGTCTTCACTAGCCAACTTCGCGTTCAAATTCTTCATGCCTTAGCCAAACTTCATCTTCCTCAAGGGCGTATCATCCTTTTGACAATATTAACTTCAACTGCATCTTCAAGAAATTCATTTCATCAACTAGGTCATTCACTCCGACGTTTCATCCAACTCTGGCTCGAGAAAATTGTTTTCACGAAGAATTCGAGCAAATTCGCCAGCCAACACACTTATTCCTTGCCTTAGAAATTTTTTCAAATTTCCCTTAGGAAAATTCATTGTTTCGGGTGCCGATCAAATTCTCCATCCTAAAGGCTTCGGCGAACTGTGGAAGACATTAAAACCCATTCTTCATCGGAAATCTTCAATATCCAGAAGAAAATTTTCTTCAGAATTTGTCGAAGTCATGGGTATACAACGAACGGGTTCATCTGATTTTCTTGAATTTTGCACCTTGGAAAAATAATTTTCAACAAATTAAATCCCATTCTTCACATCTGTGAACATTTCTTGCTCTGACTTGAAAATATTTTATCCACCCTGTGCAACTGGCATCATCTGACTTCATCTCTGGCAATTTATCAACAATTGATCCATGCTTCAGGAAACTTCATCACCTTCACCAGACTTAGGCGTATTTTCTAAGGAAGAAAATACTTTGCCTTAGAGAAAATTTTAAATCACTTTGCATTTTGAAATTTTGCCTTAGAAATTTTACTCAACTTCATCCACCCTGCTTGTGGTGAGAAAATTTTATTTCATCAATTCATTTGGAAAATTTTCCATGAAAGCACATCACACTTGAATTCCAACGCCTAGCATGTTTTAATTTTCACCACCTTACATACTTTACCTTTGGCGCATATCTCACTTCATGAAGGACATTTTCATTTAAAAATTCCAACGCCTAGGATATTATTTTTATCACATGGCAATATCATCTCTCAAGTCTAGGCGCATTTCATTCACCATGGAGAACATTCTCAACGCCTAGCAATATTCACTTGTCTTCATCCATATTTGGGCGCATTTCACCCCTTGAGAAGGATGAACATTCCCACGCCTTTGACTCTTTGACCAGCTTCTCTAAACATGGCGCATTTGCTATGTGAAGAGGGTTTTAAATTTGTCTTTTCCATGCTAAGTTGGGCGCATTTTGCCATGCATGAAGGATGAAGCTTCCAACGCCTTCAACAAGTGACCCTTTGACTTCCAGCTTTTGTCCTCACATGGCCCCATTTGGGCGCATTTTGCTATGTGTGAAGGATCAAAATCTTTGACTCCTTTGACTTCTTTCTTGTTAACTCCTCTTGGGCGCATTTTGGGCATGGTGGAGGATGAAAATTGTTGACCCTTTTGACTTTCTCCTTGGGCGCATTTCAGCTTGCTAGAAGATGGGTGCATTTTGACTAGGGTGGAGGATATTGCTTGATACTTAGAAAATTTTCATGCTTGGCTCTTGCAGCTGGGCGCATTTTGGCATAGGAGGTGGATAAACTTGGTTGACTTTCCTTGACCTTCTTGTTGCATGGGCGCATTTTAGCCTAGGTGGTGGACGAATTTTATACTTAGAATTTTTTTTATGCCACTACCTTGAGTTGGGCGCATTTTGGGGTAGCCACAGGATAAAACTCTTTGACCTCTTTGACCTTTCCAAGCATGGGCGCATTTTGCCATAAGAGCAGGATGAACTTTTGCCTTAGAAAATTTTCCCATGCTCAGCTTGTGAGGAGGGCGCATTTCACCTGTGCTGGAGGATATCTTTCAGACTTAGAAATTTTTTATCACCTATCAACTGGATGAGGGCGTATTTGAGGTAAGCTACTGAATAAGAGTCATCACTTAAAATTTTCTCAGCCTCTGCCAGCTTCTTCATCCTTGGGCGCATTTTAGGGGTGGTGAAGGATATTTTCAACACTTAGGCGTTTTTCTTTCTCTCTGCTAGTTTATCCATGCCTGCTATTTATAGTAAGCCCTCTGATTTCTATATTTCTGAAGGTCGGATTGTTTTGAAATTTTGAACACTGGACCTTCACGACCTTGTCAGCCTGTTGACACTGCCATTCCGAGTTGGCCTGCTATTTTTAGCCCATTTCTGAAGGTGATTTGCTATAAATAGTAACTGCTCATTTCTGATATCTCCACAGCTCCGTTTGACTTGAAATTTGAATGACGTGCTCCTCACCACGTGACTGCCTGCTGACATCGGCGCATGCAACTGATTTGCTATTTTTAGCTTGTTTCCAAAATGACTTACTATAAATAGTAAGTGTTCCGTTTGTCTTCAAATTTTACCAGCAGATAGCTTGAAGGATACTAATCGTGGTGGTTTACACCGGTTTTCGAAAATTCTGACCTTTTGCCCTTCTTTTTGGGCCCCGAAGCTAGAAACCCTAATTTGCTCTGCATGCACATCAAATGATCTCTGTTTGTCCTTGTTTCGCTGCATGCGATTTCGCTCGTGATTCTGAAGTGTGGGAAGTGGCTGCCGGGACGCACTTGCTAAAAATAGTAAGTTCCTCGACTGAGTGGTCATCTTCATTTGCATGTCACATCACTGCGTAGCTCTTGAAAAACCCATAAGAATATGCCAACATGCAAAGAAAACCCTGACATGCAAACCCTAAAAATAGCCTCGGAAGGCTGAACTCTGAAAGTTGTCGTCTCACTCTGCATGTTATACTGTTGCGAAGGTCTCGAAAAACCCAGATGGAATATCCAGACATGCAAAGAAAAACTCTGCGTCTAAGCCCTGAAATTTGTTGCGGAAGCTGGACTGCTAAAAATAGAAAGTTGCCTGTTTCAGCTCAAATTTTGCACGCGAGCAGCTTGATGTGTTCTGAATGTTGTGTGGCTGTCGGGATCTCAAAAAAAACTGAAGGACTGCCTGTAATTGCACACTTACTAAAAATAGTAAGTACTCAGAATCTGATGAAAATTTGTTGAGAGCCTGCTAGAAGCATACTGGCAGCAATGCCAAGGTTAGATTTCAACTTGATTACTTCATTTGATTTTAAATCGGTTGGAGAGTTCAAAACCCTAATTTTAGACTTGGCCAAATTCACATTTAAACTCAATGATGGGCACAATCCCGGAAAGACAGACAGTAGAAAAGAGAGGCAACGACAAAACAAACGAAAAGCAAAGCCAAAATTTCGAGACGAAGCAAAAATTAGGGGGGTCCCCATTTGCAATGGGGCGATGTGTGAAAAAGGTCACAACAAGGCACCTTCATTTAGCAGTTACAGACACCAAATAAGTAGGCTGTACATTTCTTGTTGCTGGTTGTACTTCTTCACAGTGGCATGTGCAACTTTTGGTTGGGGCGTGTGAGCTGGAGGTTGAAACGCCTACCCTTTGTGGCTCCTGATTGCTTCTCCTTGGACGCCTAGCACATCCTAGCAATTTCATCTAGTTTCCAACATGGAGAAATCAGATTTGGAGTTGGGCGATTTATTTAAGCAGTTTCATGTATTGCTGCTTTGTTCCAGAAGTTTCTTTATTTAATATAGCTGAGGACCTTCGGGTATGTTTTTCTGAATAAGTTATACTTATTAGCAATTGCCAGATACTTAATAAAGTTTGCAGCTTCTCCATAGTTAATTGTTTATTCAGTTTATTATTATTTTTTGTGGAATCTTGCCTGGCAACTTCTTATTTAATTATCAAAACTTCGTTAAAACAAAAGCAAAAACACAAGACAATACATTCAACATCTACAGATAGAGTTAGAACCAACAGGGTTCATTATAGTGGTATTAGAGCCCTGATCCTGCCACCCTGGAGGGTTAGAAGTTCTTATGCAGCTGCATCAGGTTGGGCCATACAAATATTACATATGTAGGAGAGCAGGATTTCAGGGAAATCAGTTTGAGGAAATACCATTAGAAATAATGGGAGACAGGGACGGTGGTGAGCCCCCAAAAACCATGGTGATAATGAGGAAAGAGAAGCTAGAGATATTATGAGGAATCTAGCAGCTGTGTAGCAGCAAGTAGCTAATGTGTTGCAGCAGCTTACTAGAACCATTCAGCATATGACCATTCCTGAGAGACTGAACCAGGGACACGAAGAAGATGGGAGTGATGCTGGAGACCCAAGGATCAAAATAACACCCACAGACACCTATGTCAGGCCTACGCGCCCTACATTTGTGAGAAATGAACCTGAAGAGGGGGATGTGGATGAGGAGGAAGTCGATGTGGTCTTTGTAGATAACGTGTTGACACTGCATGATGAGTGGGAAGCATTACCACAGAGAGTTAAGGATCATCTTAACTTTGACAGGTTCATGAGTCAGAAGAGAGAGCACAACAGGATCAGGACTGACAGGAGACCAAGGAATAAAATTAATGACTTTAGACATGCTACTAGCAAGCTCATACTCCACACATTTGATGGAAGCGGTAAGGTTACAGCCAGAGCTTGGGTTAGCAAGTTGGATACTTTCTTGACCCTACGTCTTATGGTAGAAGAGGATGCCATTAAGTTTGCCGCCTTACATTTAGATGGGGTAGCCCATGACAGGTGGCACCATGGGATGGTTACCTTGCAATGTGACCGCATCACTTCATACTGGGAGTTCATTGACAGGCTAGTTGATCGCTTTGACAAAAGAGATCCAGAGTTGTACTTCAGAGATATAACTCAGCTGAAACAAATGGGCAATTTGGAATCTTACATTAGTGAATTTCAGAAGCTCTCGGTCATGGTGACAGGTATCTTTGAGAGGAGGCTTGTCATATTATTCGTTGAAGGTCTTTATGAGCCCATAAGAGGTTGGATCAAGGCATTTGATCCCCCTTCTTTGCAGGAGGCTATGAGGAAAGCTCGTAGTATGGAACTTATAGCTCCTTGTAGTAAGTACAATTGCAAACCATCTTCATCTTTTAGTGATAGCAAATCAGATCCAAAGAAAACAGAGAATGCTGATCAAAAGAGGAAATTTGCAGCCCCTTTGGATAGGGAAACAATTAATGATTTGCGTAGAAGGAAATTGTGTTTTTATTGCAAGGGTCCCTATGATGAAAATCACGATTGTCCTCTAAGGCCTAAGGGTAAAAAAGACAAATGGAGTGGTTCTATAAGGATGAAAACATGACTGATATAACAGACCAGCAAGCTGATCAAGAGGTTTTAGGGGCTGAAAACTCAGAAAATGAAGGAGAAATGAAGCTACAGGAAGCTCATATGTCTAGCATGCAAAGGGAAGGTTCCTTTAGGTTATGAGAGCTCTTGGCTGGTCAAAGAGTCATCTCTTTGCTTGATATAGGTGCAACTCACAATTTCATAGATGCACAATTGGTGGCAAAGCGTGGAATTCAAACTCAGGAGTTTGAGGGATAAGGGTAAAAGTTGCTGATGGTTCCACTCTCAAGTGTGAGAGAATGATCCCGAATCTTCCTATGAAACTCAATAACTATGAGTTCAAAGCAGACTTTTATGTGGTCAATATGGGATACACGAATGTGATACTTGGCATGAAGTGGCTTCATGCAATTGGAGAGTTTACACTCAACCTTAGAGAAATGGGGATGAAATTCAAGGTTGACGGGACTACTCATGTACTTAAGGCCATTAAGGACAACAACTTGAAGGTAATTACTATTAGAAGAATGGAGAGACTTATTAGACACGACATGGTGGAGTGGGCAGCAGAGTGTAAGTTGATGCCTTTTTAGGAGGAGCAGCAAAAAACAGCCTATCATCCAGATGTTCAAGAGCTCAGAGTTAAACATACAAAGGTGTTTAGTGACATACCACATGGTAGACCTCCAGATAGAGGCATAGAGCACATTATAGAGTTGGAGCAGGGCACTAGGGGCATTATGATTACACCTTACCAACACCCAAAGCGTTTGAAGGATGAGATTGAAAAGACTATCAAGGAATTGCTAGCTATGGGACATATAAGGCCGAGTAAGTCTCCTTTCGCTTCATCAGTGGTTTTGGTGAAGAAGAAAGATGGCACACTCAGGATGTGCATTGATTACCAAACGTTGAACAAGAGGACAATTAAGAATAGGTATCCCATTCCCTGCATCGACAAGTTGATAGATGAGCTTCATGGAGCTTGTTACTTCTCCAAGATAGACTTGAGGATAGGATATCACCAGATCAGAGTCAAAGAGCAAGATGTCGAGAAGACTGCATTCTGATGTCATTATGGACACTATGAGTTTTTGGTTATGCCTTTTGGCTTAACCAACGCACCGGCTACTTTCCAGTCCACTATGAATAGGGTCTTCTAGTCTCAGTTGAGGAGATTTGTTCTAGTATTCTTTGACAACATTTTGGTATATAGCAGGTCTTGGGAGGAGCATTTGGTTCACTTGGATACTGTTTTGGGAATACTTGATAGGGAGTCATTGTACGTCAAGGAGTCCAAGTGTGCTTTGGGCATGGAAGAGCTTCTATATTTGGGTCACATTATCAGCGTAGAGGGAGTTCGCATGGACCTTGATAAGGTTTGTGCCATTATTGATTGGCCCACTCCTGAGACTTTAACTCAGCTCATGGGATTTGTTGGGTTATGCGCCTTCTACCGTCGGTTTGTTAGTGGGTTCTCGCAGCATGCTGCACCACTTACAAATTTGACTAAGAAGGGAGCATTTGTTTGGACACCTCAGGCACTGGAGTGTTTCGAGAAGTTCAAATAGTTGATGACTACCTGTCCAGTTCTAGCTTTGCCGGATTTCACCAAACCTTTTGAGCTTCATTGTGATGCTTGTAGAGAGGGTATTGGTGCAGTGATTATGCAGGACCATCACCTGATAGCTTTTGAGAGCAGGAAGCTAAGGGGTCCTGAGAGGAGCTACAATATCTATGACAAGGAAATGTTGGCCATCGTGCATGCTATGGCCAAGTTTAGGCAATACCTAGTTGGCAGTAAGTTTTTATTCAAAACTGAGCATAACAGCTTGAGGCATTTCCTTGAACAGCGGGATCTAAATAAATGCCAACAGAAATGGGTCAACAAGTTATAGCCTTATGATTTTGACATCTCCTATGTCAAAGGGACTCAAAACGTTGTTGCTAATGCATTATCTTGCCGTCCCTATTTGAGCTCTATGGCAGAGATTTCCGAGGATTGGAGACACTTGGTTATAGCAGAGTATGCCAAGAATCTGTGGGCTTCTGGCATTATTGATGGGACAGTACAGGACAGCAAGTACTCTCTTGTGCTCATCATTTACAAAGAGAGAATATTCTTAGTCCTAGGTTTGGATGTGAGGAACAAGGTGTTGAGGACTTTCCACGATTTGGAGTTGGGCGATTTATTTAAGCATGGAGAAATCAGATTTGGAGTTGGGCGATTTATTTAAGCAGTTTCATGTATTGCTGGTTTGTTCTAGAAGTTTCTTTATTTAATATAGCTGAGGACCTCCGGGTATGTTTGTCTGAATAAGTTATACTTATTAGCTAAGTTACCGGAATCACCCCTATGCCCTGCCAATTTCGGGTATTGGTACATATCTGAATTGGATATGTGTAAAAACCCTGTGGAATTGACCAGGGTACTGCATTTTTTACTCCTGAAATGTATTTTAAAAAATAGACGAGTCTCAACATTTTTTCGGTCGACGTGGCATGTTTGACCATTTATGAAAGTCTCGACAAAGATTTTGAAGTTTTTTTCAACTTTTTACGTACATCATCTAATGTCAATGATGATGTTGATCTTAATCAACCTGATGGTCCATATGATGCCTACTGTTAATTGTATTATTTTGTTTTAAATGTTGAAGCAATCAACAATGAATTCAATATAATTATATACCTATCGTAACATTCAAGTTTTGAAAAATTGATATCAAATTAATTTAGTATAATTGTATTTCAGATTTGTTATATTTATGGTAGTTCTAAGTTTTGTTAGCATATGCGTGATATGTGGTATTCTAAATTTAACTCTTGTTTTTTACTTTTTAGGTTGCAAATATGTCTATATCTATGATTTTTATATGTTTTATGTACGAACATACCCAAAGGTACCCACCCTCCAATTTTTTTTTTCCGTACCAGCGTACCATACCCGTACCCATTCGCACGTACCCATACCCAATTCGACAACTTAGCTTATTAGTAATTGGCAGATACTCAATAGAGTTTGCAGCTTCTCCATAGTTAATTGTTTATTCAGTTTATTATTATTTCTTGTGGAATCTTGCCTGGCAACTTCTTATTTAATTATCAAAACGTCGTTAAAACACAAGCAAAAACACAAGACAATAGATTCAACATCTACATGCAGAGTTAGAACCAGTAGGGTTCTTTACAAATTTTTTTTGCTTCATTAAGACATTTTGCTTAAAATAGTTTAAACCTTGTAAAAATGTCATCAAAAGTTAGTTTTTGGGCAAATCAAGTATGGGCTTTTACTCAGTTTGATGTCGGGAAGATATTGGTAAAATTTGAAAATTAGGGTTTCTAGACCCCTGTTTTTAGGTCAAAAACCCTAAAAATTGAAACTTGTCAAAATTGATTGAAAATTGTTTTGATTGGCTTATTTCACTTCACGATCACAGTGGTGAAGTCAAAATCAGGAAAAAGTCGGTTTAAGTCTGGTGGGTAGTTTTCACTTTTTAAGGAGAAAAGTTAGGACCTCTGAGGTTGTCAATGGAAGATGGCCAGGTACCAGGTGTCGAAATCTAAGCTTAAAACGCTCCAACAAAGTTTCTATGGCGAGATATGTTCAAAATGATTTTTCGTCTCGAAGGGGATTTTCGTCAAGGTGAAAATCATCGAAATTTTTCGAACTCTGGAAACAAAAGAGCCCTTGCAGGCTAGGGGCGCCCTAGATTTCAGAGGCCCGGATCAACTTTTTGAGATTTGTCACTTCCAAGAAGGCTTTTCCGAAATACTGTCAGCTTTGCGATGAGCCTACCAGCCAGTCTAGAAGACCTGTCTAGCACTTGAAACCGAAGATTGAACAAGAAATAAGGGAGATGAAAAGTTGACCAACATTGGAGGAGAAAGCGCCCCTGGAGGCCAGGGGCGCCCATCCTTTTGAGGTACCGGATGAAGGTGTTTGACCAAATGATACCCACGATGTTTGTCTCATACTTGATTAGGCTTCGCAACGAATTTGTTAGCGGGTTAATCTAAGTTGCTGAATTGTCGGAATCAGGAGTCAAACATGAGGTTTAATCATGGTCAAAAATGTCAGAAAACAACAAAAGCGGCCTTGGAGGCTAGGGGCACCCAAGGTTTTGGAGCCTCAAATGCACTCTTTCGGGTCATCTCAGATGCACATCCTGTCCGTGATGCTTCTAGCTTTCCGTTGTATATCTTAGCCGGGTTAGAGGACTTCTCAGTAGCCTGCAGCTAGGGATTAAGTGGAATTTGAGCTAGTTTGAAAAATGGCCAACTCTGGGAGAAAAAGTGCCCCTGGAGGCCAAGGGTGCCCATATTTTTCACCTAGTAGATGATGTTTTTGGGAAGAGTGCTCTCCAAGAGCTCTTGTGCAAAATGGAGCCAGCTCCACAGTGAGCTTGTCAGTCAGTTCTGAAGCTTTGCCAAATGCCGGAGATCGCGAGATGAAGTAAGGTTAGAATCACCTTCAAAATGATGAAAATGCATAAAAATTGACTAAGTCTGAAACTAAAAGCACCCCTGGAGGCCAGGGGCGCCCTGAATTTTAAAGTCTCAGATGTCAGAATTAGGGTTTGTAGCCTCAAGGAGTTTCTTGTCAGTTTTGATCTTGCTCTTCAATGAAACTGTCAGCCAGTCTTCTAGACACATCAGTCAATCAGAATTAGTGATCAAACATGGGCTCCGGTGATGTTTGCAAATGAAAATTTCAAGAAAATTTCCAAGTCTGTAAAGGTGACGCCTAGAAGTGAATCTTTGACTTTTGAACTCAAGAGCAAAGTGATGCCCTATAAAGGTGGAGGTTGAGAACTCAACTTAAAATAATATTTAATCTTCAGTTGCACTTCTGAGTTGACTTCATTTGGACTTAATATTTGCTTGCAAATGGTGACTTATTTTTGCATGCACAGTTAACTGAAGTGCATGGAGGTGGCACCCTATTTAGGGCATATTTCTCAGTTAGTTAACTGTAATGGAGGTCCAATAGCATTGAGGTGCCTAAATTTAGGAATATACATGCATTTATGATGCCTTGTTTCATGAATTAATTTATTTAAGTCATTTAGGCGTCCATTATATATAGGTGAGAGCAAACATATATTTTCTCAAGCAACCAAAGATCTGAAGGCGCTACAGGTGACAGTTTTTCAGTGTTCTTCGCAATGCCAGGTCCAAATTGTTCAGAAGATATATTTTTCAGACTTCATTTTTTGAGTGCATGCAGACTTTATCAAATTGAATTCAAGCATAGGTGTGGTTTTCAGAGGCAAAATAATAACTTCTATTTTCTATCTCTAAAATTCTTCTATTCTTGTCTTAGGTTTTCTCTCGCATGTCAAAGTAAACGGCAATTTTTTTAGAATTTGACCATTTTGGGTTCACATATTTTAGCATCAGCAACAAAACGCATGTCTTAGATTTTTTTGAGAAAATTGCCCTATTGCTTTCATTTCTGAAGCACTATGCTTTTTTTTTTTTTTTCCGAAGATTCCTTTGCATGTGGGCCAAAAAACTCAGTTTTTCCAAAATTGAATCATCTCGGTCTATTCAGCTCATCAACACCTACAAAACCCATGTGCTAGTTTTTCTCGGGAAAATTGCCCTCGGAAACCTTAAAACCCTTGTAGTTCTCGATTGAAAAGCCTTTGCATGTCTTGCTAAAACTCATTTTTTCAAATTTCTGTCAATTTGGGTTTGCTTAGAATTTAATTCTCTACAAAACCCGCATTTCAGAAAATTTCCGAATTTTTTTTCCGCAACCAGCTATTTTTAGCCTCAACCAGAGCCATTTTTAGCTTTTATTGAAAGTTGTCCGAACATATCCAACTTTACAGTCAAAATTCCAAATTTTCAAAATGCAATTCAACCCCATAGAATACAAGGCCGAATCGGTCTTAGTACATGATTTTTTGAAAACTTTTGACACCGACTTGGGTCATGTCTAACCAGTGGTCAAACTGAGCATGTTGGAAGGCGTTAGCAGCACCATAGTGAAGAATCTTGAGCATTCTGGGTTGCTCACCAATAGCAGCATCTATTCCCATTACAGTGGCTGATCTTGAGTTCGTCATTGCATGCATAAAGCATTATGACTCATCCACAAGACAAATCCGATCAGCAGATGGGCGAGTTATTTGCAGCCTCAAGCCGAGAGACGTTGAGAAATGCTTTGCATTCCACCCCGCTTAGATAATTTTTCCATCGTCATTGAGGATTGCGACAAGATATGGCACGGAGACAAAGAAAGATCTCAGAGAAAGGTTGCTTAGAGGTGGTTAACAGAACATAAAACCAACATGCCAAAGAAGGTTGGCCGTGGAGAGTTCAAGGATGAGGTAGCTGTCTTGATTACTTTGCTCAATCGGGTTACGGGTCAAGAGGAAGTTCATATTTTCCGATTGTGGATGTTCTATGTCATTTCCCTTAATTGGACAATAAGGAACACTTTGATTGGGCCATGTTGATTAGTGAGTGTCTTCATCAACAAATCACAGGATTCCTTAAAATCCACGAGTTTCACATGGTGTCTTATTTGGTCTACTTAATTGCATTCCAAGGAAATTATAGAACTTTGAAGACCATTGGAACTCTTGGTGTTCAGCATATTCATGAATATTACTCACAATTGGAGTTCTCAAAGGCTGAATAGGATTTCAAATAGGTGAATGATCACTTCCTCATGAAGACAGTCAGAGACCTCGATAATGAGATACACATCAGAATTTCACCAGAGGCAAAATCAACAATGGAGAGTTGGGCGGATTGGTTCATCCAATTTCCTGCTTTCACATATATTCGAGTCTATGGATACTCCAGAGAACCTTTGATGCTACCGAGATACCCAACATACAAGGTCCTATTCATGGAGTTACTGAGACAAGCACACGATGTTCACTCTTTTCTTCACAATCGGCACAAGCAAACGTTCACCTTTCCTTTTGGATGGGGTATTTACAAATGCAGGACAGCCGCTGATTGCAAGTGAATGACGAATGAGTTGTTGAAACTCAATTTCAGGTACTGTTGTGACCTTTTCACACATCACCCCATTCGAAATGGGTGTTGATGTGTTTTTCATGACCGCACCAAACAGCGGAACAAAGTTTCCCAACGGATACCCTATTCCCTCTTGAACAAAGTATTCAGCATGCTAAGATTGCGAGTGAGATCACGCTTTCAACTCCAAGGTTCCTTTAATGCGAATAGGCTCAGTTTGGTTGATGTGTATTTGCTGTGTTCTTACGAGGGGACTTACGTAGTTGTTCAGAATGCATGTAGTAACAACCAATATATGCTTTTGGAAGGGATTTTTACGCGAATGATTTGGCTTTAGAGTGCAAGTTTCCTAAAACTAACCAAAATTATACGGAATTTGAATGGCTGCAGAGATTTCTATATTCTAAATTCTAACCTAAATGCAAATGGGTGTTATGCTCAACTTCAATGAACTTCGAACAAACGTTGCCTAGCCTCCTATGGGACAGCTTCAACAAAGTAAGTGCAATCTTCAAAGGATGAAAATGATGTTCAAATCACGATTCAATAATGCAACTACCATCACAACGATGAATAACTACACACGAACCTTGATCGAAGTTAAGTGTAGTGTGTTCCAGTTGACCATGCAGGACGAGCTTACCGTCAGTAAGGTCGTTAGTGGTATGGATCAAAGAAGCTCACTTACATCAAACATAAGCATCCATATCTAACTATTAGCATGAAATTAAATCCTAGTTGAAGTCAAAGGAAGAAGAAACCTCACGAACTACTCAAAACAAAGTTTGAATCCACCATCAATGAAATGCTTTATTATGAATAGCTTTTGTGACAATCTCTTACAAAATTATCGAAGGGAGAATTCCCCTTCTTCTTCAACAATGCAAATGAAAACTATTCTAACTCAAAAGTATCTACTTTCTATTCTGCTTCACTAGTTGCTGACTACTCTCTGATTCTGACTATTAGATTACAAATGAGGGGGACTCCCCCTTATATAGCTGGCCAAGTCCAATGGACGGTCCAGATTGAATTACAATGGAGGGCTCAGATCGAGCCACCTCAGCCCTAGACAAGTTTGCCCTAAAAACCGCCAGAAGGTGGAGTGGTGTCATAAATGCTTCCAAAAATAGCAGATTCCTCCTTGACCACCACGAGCAATTAATGCCCACTACCCTTCTAGAAGATTCTCGTCCATGACTCGGATTCCTTTGCTCTTCTCTTTGACCGCGTACGCTACGAATCGTGCCAGCACCTCGTCAACCTCCTCCTCAGAAATTGATGGAGTAAGATTTAGCTGATATTCTAGAATGGCCACCATTTGCTCATGCTTTTCGCAAGACTTTCCCCAAGCTTCAATAGAATCTTGTGTGCTCTGAATGATTGTTGAAAACGTAGAGATGTTTTCAAAATCTAGCTGGGAAAACGTCCTCATCTGAGAAAAGAAAGGCTGCAATCTTGCCTTTAGTCCTTCCGTCTCTACCTCCTCATGGGTTAACCTTCTTGCGAACAAAGCATCCAACGTGTTGAGGATACCCTCGTGGATATTCCTCATTGCCTTCCTGATCCTAGAGGACTCCACAGCTGCCGTGTCAAAGAAACTCTTTCCAGTGAATGCCGCTGAATGCCACCCACAAAAATCATACCTGTCGCCTGCTTGGATTACTCCTTCATTCACCAAAGTCTGCGTGGGAACACGCATCAAGACAGCAAGGCGAGGGATGGTTTTGTCTTGAAAAATATGGGTGTCTCCCCAAGCTTGCTCGACATTATCTAGGCGTGAAAGGATACCGGATGCATTCTGAAATGCTGAGACAAGATCGGCCATGAATTTTTCTGCCTCAGTGTGGACACTGCCTACCCATTTGTCTCCTCGTACAGCCCTCTTCACTTCTTCAAGGCCGCTGATCGGCTCTTGTGGCAACTCCGGTGGAAGCTCTGTTGCTGGGTTCTCTTGAGCAATTGGATGTGCGAGATGTTGCACATACTCTACCAACGCCTTGTGCTCTTTCTTCAATCTTTTGTACTTTCCTTCCTTCTTCACCAGCCTGTCCCTCAACACCTGGAATGAATTTTCAGCTTCCTCAACCACCTGTGCTCCGGAGGGACGTCCCAACTCAACTGTGGTGATCGTGTAGTTTTCAGGCATTGCATCACTTAGATCATGATCTTCCCTTGGGACAGCAATATGGAGGCTGCGTGACCCGGCCTCATTGGTTTCCATCCTTGTATACTTTCTTGCCCTCTTCCTTTTCGGAGACTTGCTTGTTCTGTTTAAGAGCTCTTCCATCTCAACTGCCAGGTCAGCATCGTCATCCTGGTCTCTCCTAATTGCCTGTGAAAGCCAATTGTGCTGAATATCATAAATAATGAGGGGCTGCTCCTCAGTTGCCTCCACTTCACGGACCTCCTTCCGAGCAATATCTTGCTGAGGCTCAATTATTTCAACGTTTTGATCGCTCCCTTCACGAGCTCCAACGTCCTCCTCTCCGAAAGAAAAATCGAAGTGGGTGTCCGTTTCTGTCTCTTCCCCTTCATCCGGCTGATTGGCGCCCTCAGGGACATTGACACTCTGGGTATCCAACTCCCTTGGCATTGGTTGGTTAACCTCCCTAACCTCTGGTTCTTCGTTTCTTTGAGCTCTCTGATCTACAAACAATGAGACTTCACGCACACTGGAAGAATGAGATACCAGCTGACTAGATGTTGTGTCTTCCGACCCTTGAGGTTCTGGCTGAGCAGGCTCTTCTTGCGGTGGTGGCTCCACAGCTCGGGCAACTTGTTTCTTCCTTTTCGCCGACACTGGTGCCCTTTTATCACCCATGAGGTCGTACGTGAAAGCAACTGACCTCCTCCTTAGTCTGTGAACACATTCTTCTACCCAAGCCCTTGTAAAGGTCAGGACGGGAATAGACAAGGTGTCCAAATCCATGATCTCCGGTTCGGCCCAATCTACTGGTGGAATCGGCGTGTTCTTCACTGATTCATAATCTGGATGAGTTACCCTAGTGTCCTCCTCGAGTTGATCTGGCACCTGGATCACCTCACATTCCCTGATTAACTTGAGAGGTAGCCTCGAAAACATTCTTTTTCTAATTTCATCCTCACTTCCAGCATTCGCCCAGAAATCTTCCAGGTGAGCTCTGTGTTTGTATTCTTCACCTTGCACTATTCCAATTTTACCCCGACGATCAAAATCCTGTCGGCCGGTATGAAGAGTCAACTTGTAGAACTTCAGTTCATCTTTAGCCTCCTTGGCTGCCTGCAACGTGGGGCATTCTTCAAGTGAGTTTCCCAGTACAATGGGAAAATGCAAGCCTCCCTTCTTCTTTCTCCTAATGATCTTGTCGTAGGCCACCAATTGCCTAGACAACTCAAGCAATATCATCCTGTTAGTTGGATACCTTGGCAATTTGTAGACATATGAATCGTATCCTGGCAGCCTCAAATAGGTAAACTTTGGGAATTGGACGAACCAAAACCCGTATTCTTCTATCAGCATCTGAGCCTCTTCCGATATCCTCTGTTGTAACCTCTGCTGAAGGGTCCTTGTGATATACATAGTGAATGCATCGTTGACTCTCTTGAAGTCACCTGTATGCGTGAGGTGCAACTGTCTGCAGGATTCGTGAATATTGAACTGGTTATAACCGCAGCCGATTGGTTCCTGGTACGCCAGTCCTCTATACTTTGTCATTCGAGCAAGCATGTAAATAATATACGAGCTCATGTAAAATGTTCTTGTTCTCTTCAGACTCCGGAACTGCTCATCAATATTGTCACTTATCATCTGTGCCCAGTTCACTTGCTCCTTCCCTTCGAGCACCACGCTGATGTAGAAGAACATCCATGGCTCGAACACAAACGACTGTGGGCTGCCATTAACCCTGCTGAGCAACATAATGATATCGCAATACTCTTGCTTCAGCTCTTCTGAGATTATCTGTTTGGGCAGCCTAGCAGCAGGAGGCTTTGGCTTTCTCATCCAAGTGGTGTTTATCCTTTTCATGCACTTGTCGAAGGACGTGGCGTACATCTTGTCAGCCTTTGCCTTGGATTTATATAACATATTGTCAGTAGCCAGAATCCCAAACGCCTCGCCAATTGCATCAGGAGCGAAGTTGGCCAGTATCATACCATCCGGAGACGTGATAGTCCGATCATCCGAGCTGTAAAAGTTGGCACATTCTAGGATTAGCTTCGGACAACGAATCGCCGGTTGGAACCCTGCTGTTGCGTACAATCCGCTCTTCACAATATTGCGTGATGCCTCTGTTGGAAGATTGCCACCCTGCCTGTACATTCTGCGCACGAAAGCCTCGAGGTTGAAAGGCCCCAAGTTGGTGTCTGTCAAGTTTCCAAACTTCGACACAATCTTTGACTCTGGAATGAAGGACTTCTTCAGACCTTTGATAATTGCCTGCTTGGAGGCGTTTTTCTTGACAGTTTTGTTGTTCGCAGCCTTAGCTCCAGCTTTGCTAGTTCCAGCAACATCAGCCTTTCGTCCATCAGCCATCTGCAAAACAAAAAGCAAACATTACACTTCCAACTTTTTAAAATAAAGATCACGTGGGACGGCTGGCGAATGAAGTTGGCTGCAAAAATAAACGTGAGTTATTAGCTTCAGCAACCCACTTCGACCTCAAATCTCGGCATATTTAAACTTCGAACTTCAACAACTTGCAGCCCAAAAATTAACTCCAACAATTTCAACTTCGGAAAATGTGTTAAGTTTCAGCAACGTTTAAATTATCAACTTCGAAAGTTATACATCAGCAACTTCGAAGATCTAAAATCAGCAAGCTTGCAAGTTATAAATCACCAAGTTTCAAATCAGCTCTTCGACAGTTATAAATCAGCAACTTCGAAGAATTTAAATAGGTCCGAAAGTTTTAAACGAGCAAGTTCAAATCAGCAAGCCTCAATAAATCCAAATTAACTTTTCGAGAGTTAGAAATCAGCAACTCCGAAAAGTTTGAGCAATTTCACATTAGCACTTCGAAAGTTATAAAACAGCAACTTCGAAGGCTTCAACAAATTTAAATCTGATTTGATCTTCGGAAAATTTAAAGCTCAATCAATTCCGAATTCAAACAATTTCTACCTCCAGCATAATTAAATGATTTCAGCTTTTTCAATTTTCAACTTCGAAAACATTTCAACTTTCAGCAAAATATTAAGTCTCAGCAACTTCGAGTACTTACCTTAGCAATCTGGAGAAATTAAACGCTTAACACTTCAAACTTTATTGCAACAACCTCGCAACTCTGAATCTCAGCACCTCAAGAAATCAACTCTCAGCAACTTCGCGAATTTTGAGAAATTCAAGCCTTTTGAAAAATCGAATTTAACACTTCACACTTTCAGCAACTCTCAAATTAAATCTCACAACTCAATCCACCAGCATAAATCTCAGCTTTGAATCTTGTGAGATGAGAATGAAAATCCTCAGAGTTTTATAGCCAAAAGCTGGTGCTAATTTTAGCAGATGCCTTTTATTCCCTTCATCATGACTGACGCATTTGCTAAATTTAAAAGGGAATATTCCAGTTGTCTTGCAGTTGTTATGGCAATTTGCTATTCAGGGAGATTCTTTCCTCGATTTAAATTTAAAACTTCCCTCCCGACTGCGAGTTATCTCCAGTAATTTCGAAAAATCATTTTTTACTCTGATTTGAAGTTATCTCAACTGCCTTTCTAAAATGGCATATTTAATTTATTTAATTTGAATGCCATTTCAAATTATTTCTCCAACACACTTTAAAATTCGACGTCAATACTTTAAATTGGCTAGGCGTAATTTTATTTTCCATCCATAATTAATTCCGAAATAAATTCCCCACACTTAAAATCGTCCGATCTTTAGAATTTCATGTGTTAAAATTAAAGGGGGAATTTAAAATTTGACTTAGGAAAATAATTAAATTAATTAAATTAATTAATTTCTCCGTCTTAGGCAAATTTAAAAATTAATCGCCTGGAGAAATTTTTTTATCTTCCAACGCCTTTTAAGATTTTAATCTTCACGCCTTGATCTAACATCATATAACTCTTTCCACCTAAGGTGCATGTAATAGTCGAGACTTCATTTTGCAGTGGGGCACAAATTTGAGTTTTGATTTTAATGCCCCTTAGTTTATTATTTTAAATGATTTCTCCTGCAGGCGTACTTCACACTTTGTTCACATTTTGATTTTTTTAAGCATCTTGATCTTAGGCGCACTTTAGCCCATGAGCATTCAAATTTTCCAAACATCTACTCAAGGCGCATATTGAATGGTGAGGTTTGAAATTAAATTTTACGCCTTGAGCACTTAGGAACTTTAAGAGTCTCATTATCCAAATTAAAAGGAGGAGGGTGCAAATCATAGCCTGAGTATTGAGGCGCAAATCCCCTAAGCAACCTTCAATTTCGTCACTTAGATAATTTCAATTATCATCTCCCTCTCAAGGTGCATATGAGGGTCCTTACTTTCACTCTAACGCCTTAAAAAAATTCCATTTCTAACACTTGATGAAATTTCGCTTTCTCCTCCTCTGGTAGCTTTGAGTTTGGAGGGGCGCATTTCCCAGGCTCTCCTTCCAAGTGAGGGCGCATATAACAATTGATGCTTCCAGTTTTATTCCAGGCGCAAATGGGATGCAGAGCTTTCGACCTGTATCTTGGGGAAGTTTTAAAGTGGGGCGCATTTAGACCCATAGACGTCCAATTTTGCCAGGCGCATTCCATACTCCATACTTCCAATAAAGCTGGGCGCAAATCCAATGTCGAGCTCTCGACTTCCAATACTTAGGCGGATTTTCAAATTCAAATCTTTTTGGGCGCATCTAGCACTGGGAAGCATCCAGTTTGGGGCACATATAGCATAGCCTACCTTCAGTTCCAATTCCCACGCTTTAGCCAAATTTGTTATCCAACATCAAGGGCGCATTTTAGCCTTGCAACTTCCATTTTGAAGAGGGGCGCATTTGGACCCATGGACGTCCAGTTTCCTGCCTTGGAAAAAATTTAGAAACTCTTTGTAAAGTGGCGCATTTGGAGGTAGTAGCTTTAAGTCTTGTCAAGGCGCATTTTACATATGGTGCTTCCATTTTTAACTTAGGCGCATATGGTATGGTGTTCTTTCATTTCCCACGCCTCGGCATTTTTGAAGGTCTTGGGCGCATTTGGATGGGTAAACTTTAAGTTCCCATGCCTTAGAAACTTTTCACCTTCAACACCCTCACAGGCTTAGGCGCATTTGACACCAGCAACACTTAAACCTTTTTTATATTCTCCCTCCCAGGCAAAGGCGCATATTAGAGGGCAAGCTTTCAATTTCTAACGCCTTAGGATATTTCAAGTCATCCTCAGCTTCAGGGACGCATTTGAGGTAGTGGACTTCAAGTTCGGGACTTAGAGAATTTTCTAACATATTTTCTCCTCAAGGGCGCATTTGAGGTTTTTTACTTTCATTTTATGCCTTGGTCAAGTTTGAAGTCTTTCTCCTAATTTAAGTTCTTGGGCGCATTTACCATGGTCCACTTCTAATTTAAATGCCTTTGAAGAATTTTCAACCTCCTGGGCGTATTTAGCTAGTAGAGCTTCCAACTTTCCAGACTTAGTCAATTTTCTGTCCTTTTTTAGCTTCTCACGGTGGATTTCAATTCTGGATTCCAAATTTTATCCATTTTAGTGAATTTCATGCCCTTTGCCAGATTTAAGTTGATTTTCCTTAGTCAACCCTAATTCGCCCTGACTTTCTATTTTTAGAAAGTTCTCTAAATTTTGCGCCATCAACTGAATTTCAACCTTGGAAAGCCTGATTTTTGCCCCGCTCTGAATTTCAAATGATTTGTGCTGTCAGCGCCTGATGCCTGTTTGTACCTGCTACTTTTAGCCACCTGCTAAAAATAGAAAATGCTCAGAAAGTCTCCAAATTTCATGTGCCAATTGCCTGAAGCGTGGTAATCGCAGCTGAATGCTATTTTTGCTTGACTGTCCTGTTCTGCCCTTGATTTTAGGAAACCCTAATTTCTCTGCCTTGGCCTGCTAAAAATAGCAATTATCTAATTCTTCATTCCCTGCAACTCTGTTAGCCTTGAAATTCGTGCCAAGGATCCCTCATCACGTTTGACTTGTACCTGCTGAGAATTGATGTTGACCTGCTATTTATAGCCGCTTGTGAAGTGACTTACTATTTATAGTAAGTACTCGTTTTTGAGACTTCCCTAACTCCGTTCGAGTTGAAATTTGGATAGTGTGATCCTCATTGGTGAATTTTCCTGTCTATGCTGACGCCGAGATCAACTTTCTATTTATAGCCCGTGTCTGGAACACCTTACTAAAAATAGCAAGTTCTCCGATTGTCCTTAAATTTTGCCAGCAAACTTCCCGAAAGATGCTGATCGTAATGGATACTTCAATTTTAAGCACCCTGTTGTCTGACTCCTCATTTTTAGCCCTTAAGCTCGAAACCCCAATTTTATGCATGTTCCTCAAATGAGCTCCGTTTGACCTTGTTTCAATTGCATGACGATCGGTTTGCCGCTCCAAAGTGCTGAGCAGCCATATAAGTGGCACCTGCTAAAAATAGAAAGTGGCCGAAAAAGTGGTCAACCGGTTGCCAGATGATTTTGCATGTCATACTGCCTAAAAAATCTCGAAAAACCCAGAAAAACCCAGAAAAATCCAGAAAAATCCTCAACATGCAAGCACTGGCTAAAAATAGTAAGTTTCTGAAAAGTGATTGGTTCCACTTGCATGTTACACCATCACGAAGCTTTTGGAAAACCCAGAAAGAATATGCCGACATGCGCTGAGAAATCCTGCATGCAAACCCTAATATCGGCCTCCGAAGGCTGAACGCTGAAAGTTGTCATCCTGCTTTGCATGTCATATCACTGCGAAGGTCTTGAAAAACCCAGAAAGAATCTCCGGACATGCATCAGAAAATATAACCTGTAGACCTTGAAATGTGCTCTGGAAGCTGGACTGCTAAAAATAGCAAGTCGTCTGTTTTTGCTCAAAATTTGTCAGGAATGAACTCGAAGTGTTCAAAATGTAATGAAGTTGTGAAAATGTGAAAATCTCGAGGAAATCAACCCTAAACTGACACTTACTAAAAATAGAAAGTTGGCAGAACTCGGTGAAAATTTAGGGGCTACTTGCTGAAAGCGTGGTGATAGCATTGCTAGGCTCGAAAGCTGACCAACCGACTCAATTTGACCCCAAAGTGACCTAAAGATGTGAAACCCTAATTTTTAGACTTGGCCAAATTTTCGAATTTAAGCTCGCAAATGGGAGCGTCCCCCAGAAAGCAGATAGCGGAAAAGAAGCAGAACGAGAGAGAAGAACGAAAACTAAAGCCAAAAGACCAGAATGGAGCAAAAATTTAGGGGTCCCCATCTTGAATGGGGCGATGTGTGAAAAGGTCACAACAATGGGGACCCCCTATTTTTTGCTCCATTCTTGGTCTTTTGGTTTTGGTTTTGTCTCTCTTTCTGTCTCTTTCTGCTATCTGCCTTTCCGAGGATGTGCCCGTTTGTGAGCTTAAACTTGAGATTTTGGCTAAGTCTGATAATTAGGGTTTTCTTTCTTCCGGTCAGTTTGAAGTCGAATGGAGTGAATAAGTTGAAATCTGAGCTTGACACTATAGTCAATAAGCTTCCAGCAGGTTCCCAGCAAAATTTCATTGAATTTTGACAACTTACTTTTTTTAGTAAGTACCCAATTCAGGGCATTTTCTCAACACTTTTGAAATTTTATCTGCCACACTACATCCGGGACACGCCAAACTGCTTGCCTACAAAGTTTGAGCCAGATCTGACAACTTTCTATTTTTAGCAAGTATCACCTTCAGAAGCAAATTTTAGGGTTTGCATGCGAATTTTTTCAGTGCATGTCTGGAGAATATTTCTGGGTTTTCCGAGACATACACAGTGATATAACATGCAAAATGAAATGATAACTTTCAACAGTCTCGACTTTGGAGGCTAATTTTAGGGTTTGCATGTTGGAATCTTCGACACATGTCTGGATATTCTTTGTGGGTTTTTCAAAAGCTTCGCAGTGGTGTAAAATGCAAATCAGGATCAGGACCTTTTTCAAGAGCTGTCTTCAGAGGCTATTTTTAGGGTTTGCATGCAAGACTTTTCAGTGCATTGTTGTACCCCAAAATTAAAATTTTGTTACACTTAGACATTTTGAAGAAATGAGTAAAAGTCTTGTCAAATCAGTCAAAAAGGTCAAAATTTGGGTGTGCATGTCTTGCATGAGGGGTTGAAACGCAAAATTTTCAATTTCTGACGATCTGGGTCTGCTAAGAGCAACTAAATCTACAAAACCCAGATCTCAGTTTTTCATCCCTAAATTTTAGGAAAACTGCTATTTTTAGAAATTTTCTAAAATTAGTAACGTTTTCTGGGTTTCTTTCGAAACGGATACTGGCAAAATTTTCTAAAAATAGAAAATTTCTAAAAATAGAAAGTTGGTCCGACAGGGTCCGAACTGATTTTGATTGGCTCAAAATACGTCCATATCAGGCTGGTGCAGTTAGAATCTTAAAATAATCAGTTTTGCCCTACTGGGTCTATTCTGCTTTTCATAAGCATATCTAGAACTCTGAGATCATCAATGAAGGTCATTCGACTGCCAGGCGTCAATTTCAACACTTAAACTTCCAACAGAGGGTGAAAAGATGAACGTGCACGAGGAACGAGGAAGAAAGTTGAAAAGTCACGTAAATTTTCTAACACTGCTGAGTTTGGGTGCCCCTCTTGAAGAAAAGCGCCCACCTTTTTAGGGCATCAGATGAGTGAATTAGGTTTTGGACCTCCAATGGAAGTTGCTCAATATTTAGTCAGCTTCGCGATGAATATCCCCGTCAGAGCATCAGATAATCCAGTCTCCGGAAAATTCGAGTCAAAGTGGAAGATATAGAATGAAGATTTGAAACTCGAAGAAGATTGAAGTAAAATTTTTCTAAGTCTGGAGAAACTAGGCACCCTAGGTGAAGAAAGGCGCCCAACTTTTCAAGGGTTCAAACAGATGAAATTACAGTCAAAGTTATAACGAGATGTCTTCAGAATGCAACAGGCTTTCCAGTGAGCTATCCAGCACGGCAAACGGAGCTCGCAGTCATCATATTCAAAGAGCTGAACAGAGGGTCCGATGAGAGTTGAAAAGAGAAATCTGAAAGCAAAGGTGAAAATGTGAAAAATAAACTAACTCTGGTGAAACTGGGCGCCCCTGGAAGGAATGTGCACCCGTGAATTCGGAGGTCAAAATGAAGTCTCTCGTCAGAGGTGCCTCCAGAACTTCTTTCTCAGTTTCAGTCAGGCTTCGCCGTGAACCATGCAGCTCGCCTGTCGGGTTAATCTGTCAGCGGGAAATCAGAGGCGAAGTAGCACGTCAAAATGGAGAAAAGTTGAAAAGGTTAAAATTTTGACTAACACTGGAAGAAATGGGCGCCCCTTTTGGAGAAAGGCGCCCAAATGTTCATGCCTTAGAGAATTTTCGAAGTTTTCAAAATTTCAAAATTGCAAGAGGAGAAGGATGGCGTCCAAATTCAAAGAGACTGAGATTTAGGGTTTTGAAAATAAAAGCAAAAAGAAAGCAAAACCTAAATCAAACCCTAAGTCTATTTAACACCATTCTTTCATGTATTTTTAATTATTTTTGCAGGTAGCATCCAGAGGAGAAAGTTGGAGCAGCAAGTTTGAAGAATTTTTATGATTCAAGAATCCATCCTTGCTGGTTTTACATCAGATTTTTCAGACCAGCAAGCATAAACCCTTGCTTTTTCAAGCTTTTTGTTCCAGAAGATCAAATTTTTCAAGCAGAAGGCCAAGGCTTTCCATTTTTTTCAGTCATCTGGGTCTTTTTGCCTTAATCTTCTAAAGATTTTTTCAAGAACTTCATCAAGTTGCAGCAAATGCTTTTATTTTGCATGTCAGCGAAAACCTCAGTGCATTCAAATTTCAACCATCTGGGTCCTTTCCAATCAGTCTTCTGAAGAAAACCCATATCGCAGCTTTTTTCAAGAAAGTTCAAAAACCTAGGGTTGGCTGCTTTTTCGATCAAACGTCAGGGTTTTGCAAATCCAATCAACTGGGTCCATTTCTAATCATATTTTGAACAAAACCCAGATGCCAGCTTTTTTCGGAAAATTGAAGAAATTAGGGTTTGCTGCTTTTTCAGGCAAAATTCAAAATTTTCAAAAACGGACGATCTGGGTTGTCTTGCATCGATATTCTGAACAAAACCCATATCTCAGAAAAATTTCTCAAAAATTTGTCCGTTGGAGCACAAAAATCAGCATTCTAAAAATAGAAATTGTTCAAGACTTGTCTGAACTAAGGCGAGTTTACAGTCATTCTTCGAGTTTTCTGAAATGGAGTACACTCCTAATGTTTTCAAGTCCGAATCAGCTCTCTTTCACAATTATATCAAAACAGTTGAGACAGACTTGCATCATGTCAAGCCGGTGTTCGATCTACATGCCTTGGAGAGAGCAGGCAACACTTCAATCAGGAACTTGGGACATTTTGGACTCCTCGCAGCAGCGTCTATTCCTATATCAGTTCAGAGCCTTGAGTTCGTAATCGCTTGCATTAAGCATTACAACCCGACTACTACGGAGATCCAGTCAGCAGATGGTAGATTGAGTTGCAGTCTAAAGCCTGATATGGTCGAAAGGTGTTTTTCCATTCCCCCGTGGCTTGAAAGCGTAACTCTTTCATGGGATGAATGCGAAAGGATGTGGAATATGCATAAAGATAAATATAGCAAGAAGATTGCGCAGAGATGGATGAAAGAAAAACATAAGACATTGCCCAAGAATGTCGGGCGACGGGAGTTCAAGGATGAGGTTGCCATCATCATCACTTTGCTCAACAAGGTCACTGGCTCAGAAGATGCCACCAAGTTCCAACCTTGGATGTTTTATGCCATACCTCACATCATGAAAAAGACCGAATTTTATGATTGGCCTACTTTGATTAGTGACTGCCTACATCAGCAAATAACAAAATATTTTCAGTTTCATGTATTCCACATGGTGTCATACCTAGTCTACCTGGTGGCCTATCAAGGTCAATTCAGAGGGTTGAACACCGAGGGATCGTTGAGCGTAAAACACATATATAACTATTATCCCCAGTTGGAATTCACAAAGTCGTTGCACCACTACAAAAGAGTGAACGAGGCATTCTTGATGTACACAGTACGGGACTTAGACAACGAATTGCACGTCCGCATCTCTTCAGTTGCCAGGGCAGCAATGGCGGAATGGGCGGATTGGTTTATACAGTTTCCTACCTTTACCTATCTCAAGGTCTATGGTTATTCAGGTGCCCCGCTCATGTTGCCAAGGTATCCGTCAAATGAGGTCATCTTCATGGAATTCTTGAGGCAAGCTCACGGTGTCCACACAGTCTTGAGAAATAGAAAGAAACCCTCTCTTCACTTTCCATTAGGGTTGGGTATTTATACATGCAGGACTGCTGCAGATGCTAGGACAATTGGAGAAGAGTTAGATAAATTCGGCCTCAAGTCCTACAGCGAGAGGCAATCATTTGATCCTCATGGTGTCGACGTTGGCCGATTGGAGAACTATAATCACATAGCCGCACTTGAAGATTTTTGGGCACATTGTGCAGACGAATTTGAAGTGCGAGGGCGTAGTTACAGCAGGCTAACTCTCCATCAGATGAAAGACTGTTTAAATGAAGATATAGAAGGGCTCTCTGATGATGATGAAGATGTGCTTCTGCCGATGTATGCTCAGAAACGAATTGAAGATCAGCCTCTTCCACAAGTTAATTGGGCAAACAAGGAATCTCTTTCAGTTGAAGACAAAACAAGACAAGTCATTGAGCATAGTAAGGTTTTCTTAGTGCTTAAAAGGAAGAACTCCATTCCAGTAGCAGAGCCGCCAAGGATAATTCCCTCTTCTTCCAGAACATAGTCGAAAGGAAAGGGTAAAAGTCAGTCTCAAGATGGCGTCAAAGGTTGTAGATCAAATAAAAATGTAAAAAGAAGGTTGGATTTCTCAGGCATAGTCATACAGGAACAGCCTACGGTTGATTCAGAAGTTCTTCCTGACGAGCCCATACCTCAGAATGAAGCAGAGGAGCCACCTTCAACACATGTTTCTGTACCTTTGACGGGTTCTTCACCAATTCACATTGATCTTGATATCGATGATGATGAAGAGATTGCAGCAGTACCTCCTGAGGAAGTTAGTAAAGATACTACTGTGTCTTGGCTTGAGAACTCCTTAGGAAGGGTTAGGAGAAGGCCTTCATATCATGAGTGTTGATGATCTCGATAATGTCTAATCGTGAACCTCCTAAGAAGAAGCCAAAGAAGCAAGTTCACTTTGATAGGAATCCTGATAACGAGATAGTCATAGAGACTGCAGTGCCCCCAGAAGATAAGAATAGGGATGAGGTAAATATGGATGATTTTGTCATGGTCAAGGCTAATCTCAGTAGAAATACCAGACATGCAGATTTGAGTCTCTTCAAAGTTGTATCCGAAAACCTTCAAGAAAGAGTGTTTAAAGATGGAGAAGACAAGGCAGCCCTCAAAGCTGAAAATCAGCAGCTCAGGCTTTTCATTTCTAACCTTGTTCATGGTTCTTCACAAACAACCCAGTTGCTGCCCCAGATCTTGGAGACACCAGCTGATCACCATCAGTTAAGACAGCTGGTCATATGTGGGAAAGAGACTCAGGAGTGGATCGAGAGCTTCATTGTCAGAGGAAAGGAGATCTTGGCACAAATGTTCCAGTTAAGAGAAAACGCTCATAAGCTACGTCAAGGTATCCAAGGATTTGAACAGACACTGGCTGAAGTAAAACCGAGACATGAGATTATCATTGCTGATTTAGACACGGCTTACAGTTCAACAGTTTCCAGAGAACACAAGAAACAAATCCTTGCCTGGAGGGAGCGTCATGTTTTCAAAGTTAAAACCTATGAGAGGATATCTGAAGAATTCATCGTCTACAGACAAAGGGTGGTTGAAGCTCTTTTCATCGGGCCGACTGTTATAGAGATCCCTTTTCTCAGCTGCTGCCTTGAAGATCTGTTCTTACTGCCGGGCTTGGAGGAGGTGCAAAATCGGGCCTGTGAGTGTTGTTCACGCTTTGTGAACCGGGGCTTACGGAAGGATAGGCCATATTTCGCGCTGATGTCAAAGAAAGTTCGATAAAGCCGCCAATGAGGTTGAAGATTTTTAAGATCCATTGGGTGTGATGCTCTAAGATATTCTTGAAAGCGTTTTGTCATGATGGCATAGATGCACCGAACCGGACACAATTCTAATCCTCCTAGCTGATGTGATCGAAGCTTTAAAGCGTTCTTTCTTTCTAGAAGCTTTTCCGCTTTTCTATTCTTGGAATAATCCTATCCATTCTTTGAGGATAGAAAGAAGATAAGATGTAATAGCATGCTTTCCCCGCTTTTTCAAGCCAGGGTTTTTATCTTTCTAGATTAGTAATAAAGCTTGCTTGTTGAGCAAGCCTAGATTGTGAGCAAGGAGATTTTTAGGGTTCCCTACTTCCTCGCTTTCTATAAATAAGAGCCTTTGCTCATTTAGTTTCTTTAACCTGCTAGTGAGAACAAACCGAGCCTATTGTGCCTTCTATTTGTTGCTCAAGTATTGTTCATTTGTGTTGTGATAAGCAAATTGTTGAGCCTCTTTAGCCAACAAGGAGTTAGTGAGATTGCTGTTTTCTATTGTGTTAAGAATAAGTTTGGTGTTTCCTTAGCTGCAATTTCTTTGTTCAAGGCATGTTAGAAGTGAGCTTTGTTTCAGAGATTTGAGTAATAAAAATCATGAGCCTCTTTTGCCTTGGTCCAAAATCTCAGATTTCCGTTATCTATGTTCTACTTTTATGATCTTTATTTCAGCTTGCAGTGAAGTGTGTAGGTGTTCGCTGAAAGAGAGATTATTGAAGTATTTTTGTCAGAGAATCTACCTTGTTAATTTCTAACTTCTCTTGCTCTGCTATTACTTGAGAGGTTAGGAACGTCTTTAGTTTAAGTTAGTCGTAGTTGAACTTCTTATTTCAGAAAATCTCAGCTGCGGCGTTTGTGTTTAAAAAACCTTGTGCTCTAAGCTGATCAAAAAGATAGGCAACTTAGTTTTAGTTTACTTTCTTTCAAACACCATCAGCAAGAGGGAGCTTCCCCTCCTAATTTGAAGAGCAGTTTATCTGTGCATAGCTGTCCGTTTTCAAATCCGCATTCTAGAGGTGCGAATTTAAACGCCAACATGCATGTCAGGTTATTCTTTATGGGTTTTTCAAGAGCTACGCAACAAGGTGACATGCAAGCAGAGTTGGTCACTTTTTCAGGCACTTACTATTTTTAGTAGATTCACTCTGGCGGCCCCCCCAACACTTCAGTATCACAAACAAACCGACATGCAATGGAAACGGGGTCAAACAGAGATCGTTTGAGCAACATGCAAGTCAGATTAGGGTTTCCAGCTTCGGGACCTGAAATGAGGGGTCGAACGCCAGAATCACCGAAAGCCCGTTTATCCCACTGTGATCAATATCTTTCAAGGTTTCCACTGGTAAAATTTGAAGGCAATCTGAGCACTTACTATTTATAGTAAGGCACTCCAGAAACAGGCTATAAATAGCAAGTTAGCAGCAAGCGCCAGTGTGAACAGGAAAGTCAACCCATGAGGATCACGTCAGTCAGATTTCAAGTTGAACGGAGTTGCAGAAGTCCTGAAATCAAGCAATTACTATAAATAGTAAATCACCTCGGAAACATGCTATAAATAGCAAGTCAACACGAGATGGCAATGTGAACAGATCAACTAGATCATGAGGATCTTGTGGCGCGAATTCCAAATCAATCCAAGCTTCAGAAGGGTGAAAACTAGAAACTTATTAAATATAGTAAACAGGGGCAAGCAAGCAAAAAATGCCTAAGTCTGAGGAAATTCCTTCACCCCCTGTGAAATGTGCCCAAAGATGAGATTGGTAGAAGGATGGAAAAAGTTTCAAGTCTGAGAATTCCTACTCACCCCCTCAAATGCGCCCTCAAGGAGAAGAAGCTATGAAAAGTTTTCTAAGTCTAAGAAAATTCCTGCTTGACCTCTAGAATGCGCCCATGACAGGTAGAGGTGATAAAAATATTTTCAAGTCTGAGAATTCCTCCTCCCACCCTCATATGCGCCTAAGTCACCTTGCCTTGGAGGATATGCTAAGTGTTGCTAATTCCTGCTGGGGTCATGAAGTGCGCCCAAGTTATCTAGCTATGAAGGACATGAAAAAAGTTTCTAAGGCATTGCAATTTCCTTCAACACCCCCTAAATGC
This sequence comes from Sequoia sempervirens, assembly GCA_007258455.2. Taxonomy (NCBI): domain Eukaryota; kingdom Viridiplantae; phylum Streptophyta; class Pinopsida; order Cupressales; family Cupressaceae; genus Sequoia; species Sequoia sempervirens. The sequence goes on from VDFB02151053.1 coordinate 43,869, forward strand.
GCCCTCATCAAGTCAAGGTGATGAAAAGTCTTCAAGGCATTGCTAATTCCTGCTCACCCCTCAAATGCGCCCTCAAGGAGAAGAAGCTATGAAAAGTTTTCTAAGTCTAAAAAAATTCTTGCTTGACCTCTAGAATGCGCCCATGATTGGCAAAGGTGATAAATTTTTTTTCAAGTCTGAGACTTCCTCCTTGACTCTCCAAATGTGCCGAAATCACCTTGCCTTGGAGGACGTTTAAAAAAAAAAAAAGTTAATTGTTAGAAACTTCCTGCAGAGGGTCCCAAATGCGCCCATATTCAAGGTGAAGTTAAGACATGTTCAAGGCGTTGAATTCCTCCTTGGTGCCTCAAATGCGCCCAACTTGCTGGACTATTGGGGATAGATAAAAAACAAAGTTTCTAAGTGTTGTTAATTCCTACAGTTCTGCTAAGGATGTTTGGGGAAAACTTAGCAACATCTATGAAGGAGATACCAAAGTAAAGCAAGCCAAGATGGAGATCTTCAAGAGAAGATTTGAGACCCTGAGGATGATAAAGGATGAAGACATTGCAAGTTATATGCTCCAAGCGAATGAAGTAGTTTCTGGCATCATTGGTCTTAGTGGAGAAGTAAAAAAAGATGAGATTGTGAAGAAAGTTTTGAGATCTCTCCCTAAAGCTTATAGTCATAAACTATCTGCTATTGAATAGTATAAGGACTTGGATAAGTATTCAGTAGATGAAATGTTTGGTGCTCTTAGAACCTTTGAAATGAGAGAGTTTGACAAAGATGTTCCAAAGAAGGAAGCTGCATTCAAAACCACTAAAAAGATAGAAGATGAAGCAGCTGATCAGGATGATGACTTTGATGAGATTGAAGCAAACTTTGTGAGAAGATTGAAGAAAGGCACTGGCAAATACAAAGGTAAGTTACCTTTCAAGTGTTTCAATTGTGGAAGGATTGGTCATTTTGCATCTAAATGTCCTTATAAAGAATTAGATGATAGTAACAAAAGAGAGAAGGTTAAAAAGAGTTTGTAGTCCAAGGAAAGCTGCTGTTCCTTAGAAGATGAGGATAATGATTCAAATGATGAAACCCTATTCATGGCCTTGAAAGACAAAAATGCAATATTAGAGAAAGAAAGAGATCCGGTACCTTGTAGGCTGATAGACTAACTTCCACTCCTACTGACTGCCTGGAAAAGGGGACATTACATCTATCTCAGCATCAAAGAAATTCATTTCATTAGTACTCTTGTAACGGTGCTCAACATTATCGAGCACCTTTTGTTCTCTATGTATCTTGATTCTTGACATTCAGTCCATGCATAGGAATGGTAGCATAGGACATGTTTATTTGAATGCTACCTCCAATTGACCTTTCCCACTTTCTAGACAACAACATACCCCACTTAGGAGGGCAATCAACAATGATTATGTATATCAAGAATGATTTACCCAGGTATGTAGCAACTTGAACTTCAACATTGTTCATGACTCCAATGACATTCACTTCTCTACAATCCATGGAAAAACATTTTTCATAGAACTCGGACATTTTCAATCTCAATTCATCCATAACTTGAAGCTGCATGACATTATTGGAGGCACCTGAATCTAACTTACAGTTGTGCAGCAACTGTCCATTAATCATTAGATTTGTATAAAAAGGGTCAACATTCAATTGGCTATTAACTAGGGAAGCTCCTAGATATACCTCTATAGTTTGATCATCTTTTTTACCCTTTTCTACATCATTTGTGGTGGTAGGTTGACTAGGAACATTAGTAGCTGTAATACAAGAGATAGCCCTATCCCTATGCAAAATCTGTTTGTTTGAATTGTAACTTTGAATGTACTTTTGTTGTTTACTTAATTAAATCATGTGATTTTCAATTTGTTTAATCCTATCTTGTTAATGTAGATCTGCTAGTCTTTGCTCTAACCAGTTAGTAATCATTTTTTTTTTCAATTTACTTTGTTTAGTTCCAATTCTTATATAAAAAACTTGGTCCATGAGAAGTACCTTCGAGTCTTGTGCTCAACCTCTTTTGATCAAAAAGATACGTTAGGTTTACTTTTAGTCATTTCATTTCATGCAAAGCAGCAAAATTCCATTGATAATCTTATAAAGTGTGCATAAGTGTGAACTTGTTCATACCTTTTGGTTTTGTGTTTAGATCTTAGGGAGCTTCCCCTGCTAATTTGAAGAGAGGTATCCTCATGTGATGTTCTGTTTTGTGTTTTTTCACAAGAGAAAAACTAAAATACTAACCACTAGGAAGATTTGTTTCTCTCACTAGTCTAAGACTGTCCAATCTTGGATAGAGATTTAGAGTTTAGTTTTTATTCTATCCGTATTTTATATCTAAGTGTAGGTGAGAATGCTGGCCCATTTGACAAGAAATAATCGATTTGTTTACTGTTATCAGTGATTTACTGCATGGAAGAAATAAATAATAAATAATTTGTAATATGCTGATTACATATTTTTTTAACCAATTTCAGTGAGTTGACTTGCTTTTGATTTATAGTCACAACTGCATTTGGATGCAGTGTCTGTACAGGTTACCAACCTTAATCAAGAGTTTTCCTGCTTGAGGTGGGAGGACTTTCCCTTTACTGTCCTTCCTGGACTGTGTCCCTTTGCTCTTCTTCACTTCCCCATCAATTAGATCCAGGGTAGTGCCAAATGAAGCAATATCAGGGCCAAACTTACCATAAAAAAATCCAAGATCCATTTTTATGATATTCATCATTATGCATTTGACTACATTAGAAATTTAAATTCCAAGATTACTATGCATGTGTAGAGCAATCTTTGGGTTTGAGAAATAAAATACATGTACGAAAATAGTTGCATGCTTTTTCAATGCCTTGACTTGTTATTCATGTGCTGAGGTTTATTTTAATGAATATAACTAGTTACTCAGAAAAATAGTTGTTAATGGAAAAAAAGCAATGCAAAACAAAATGGTTTCACAGTTTTTTCTAGTAGCTCTCTCTTATTTATAATATGGTCTGTGAAAATTTTAGATCTCATAAAAGAATAGTTATGTTTCTTTGTTGTGAGCAGGATTACTT
>VDFB02151054.1:0-33001 GCA_007258455.2 Sequoia sempervirens
AGGCTTCGACCCTTGGCGTGTTATTTGAGAAATGGAACCCCGTACGGCCTTGAAGTCTTTTAGATGCCGTACGACTTCCTTCCCTGGCGAATTGTGCTGAGTATAGAATCTTTGAGGCCGTACGACTTCCTTGTCTGGCGATTTGTACTGAGGGTAGAACCCCTGATGCCGTACGACTTCCTTCTCTGTGCCCTGTGCGCCTCTGTAACTGATAAATTCGTGCAAGTTCTTCCTCCCTTCTTTTCCTCTGTGATCTTGTCTCCGACCTGTCGCCTCTTCAATTGGCCGTACGGTTTTAGGTTGTATATTTATTTCATTTCTTTCCTTACTTGCCTTCACCCTTGGCCGTACGCCTTGCTTCCTCTTCGGGTTTTGACATATTTTAATCTTCTTTCCTTTAATCTTTCGCCTTTTACTCTCCTCAGTTAATTTCCCTTTTGGCCTTTTAATACTCCAGGCGTTTATTTTAATCTTCCTCACTTTACTTAATTTAAAATTTCTTCTGGTGGTCGACTTATTTAATTTATTATTTAATCTATTCTCCCTTCGTTTGCTTTCTTTTCTGACTTCCCCTTGGTTTCTTTTAATTTTCTCGTCTTTTTCTTTTTCTTCCCATACGCCTTGCTCTTCTTTACTTACTCCGTTATTTTCTTTTATTTTCATAGCTTCTTTTCTATTTATTTTTATTTTTTCCAACTTCCGTTCTTTTTCTCTCTCCTCCCTTCTCTCTTCTTTTCCATTTTCCCTTTCATCTCTTTTTTCTCTCTCTTCATCTCTTTTCTTTTTTTCTAATTTTTTAATTTTTTCATACTTTTCATTTTTTAATTCCAACACAATTTTTTCATCTCGTACCTGTTCAGATTTGTGGACTGGTTTATCGTCCAGTGTTGATACTCTTTCTTTGTACTCTCCGTTCTCGGCCAGAAATGTTTCACTGGTCGAGCCATTATCTTTTTCTACTTCCCCCTCCTTGACCTGTAGCATGTGGCAATCCGGGTGGAAGACTTCATAATCCTCCATCTGCCAATGAAACAATCCGCTCAGTGAACTGGTCTCATCTTCCGAGCAACTTCCAATCTCTAATACCCCTTCTTCATCTGGTTCCATTAACTTTCTCTCATCATCGTCTGAGTCTCCTCCGGATTCAAATGCCGAAGATGCTAGATCCTCACTGACTGCCTGGTTCTTCAGATCAATGGTGTATTTCCTCCCCCGATTTTCTATTGAGAGTGTATTCCGCTTCCAGTTGTGGGTTGCCTTGGCAGCAATCAGCCATCCCCGTCCCAAGAGTGCATCGTACGCTTTTTTCTCCATTGGGATGACTACAAAATTCAACAGAAACAGTTGTGTGCCGATCGAGACCTTTTGCTCCATTAGTATACCCAACGGTCTGATGCCATGTTGATCTGCTCCCACGAGGTGGAATGTTGGGGGCCAAAGAGTCGGCTTACCCAGACACTTCCAAGTCTCTTCTGGCAGTACGTTTACTCCTGAACCACCATCGACGATAGTATTAGATAATCTCATGCCCAAGATTTCCATCTCGACGACGGCTGGTTTCCTCCCGATGCTTACTGCTAAGAGCATTGGATCCGAAGTCTCGGTTACCACTTCTGGCGTACGTTCTGGTGAACTCTTCGGAAGATTTTCTCCAATAGCATTGGTAAGTGCTACTTTGAGAGAAGGCATTGTTTGCAAAAGATCAGTTACCTTAATGGGTACGGTTGTGTGAAGCACCTGTCGTACGATATTCTTCTCTGACTCCGACTGTAGCAACGTACTGGTAGCTTTATAGTTCTTGCCTTCATTCTCCATTGCCTCGGCCACTTTTGTCTTGGCTTCCCGAAATCTTTCTTTCTCCGTACGGGGATCTGGATAATTTGCTCGTTTTGACTGTGCTCTCGTAATCGCCAAGACCTCCTCGTCGGCTACCTCCAGCATATTGATACTTCCTTTTTGCTTCGCACAGTCGGTGTCTTCATGGTCACCAGGTCCACACCACTTACACAATCTCCCTCCCGAACCTTGACCGTTCTGGCAGTCCCTGGCGAAGTGGCCCCATTCGTTGCACTTCCTGCATTGGATCATAGGCCTTCCTTTTGCATCATACTGTATCATGTTTCTCGGACTTCTATTGCTTCTGTAACCTCCAGGGGATGCATTGCTATTGTACTGGGGCTTTGGTGGTGTGTTCGGCGGTGTTGACGGCTCTCCATGAGTGAAGAGTACTTGTGCACTTCTGGCTTTTAAGTTGTATGGGCATTCCTTGACAGAATGTCCCATCACTTGGCAGATATTGCAGAATAAGTTCTTGGGACAATTCGCCTTTGTGTGACCTTCCCCATTGCAATCCGTACACCATAGTTCTCTGGCTTCTCTCGTACTCTCCTTGTCGGCCTTCAATTCTTTCATCATTCGCATCATATCTTTCCTGAGTGCTTGTACAGTCTTGGATTCACCGTCGCTGTCGTCCGTACTCTCCTCGTTGTCTGTCTTCTTTTTCCCTCGGGAGGATGTTTTATTTTCACTTTCTATGTCCATTGCCCGATTGTATGCTTCAGTGTATGACGAAGGAGGTACGACTTTCATTTTCTTTCTTAATGGCGAAAGCAAGCCCTCGATGAACCATCTTTTCTTCAACCCGTCAGCCGGCTGTGCCTCCAATTTCCCCAGCAAGTCTTTGAGTCTTCGGTTATAGGTCCGCACACTCTCGTGCTTTCCTTGCTTGGTATGATATATTTCTGTGACGATCTCACTATCGTCCCGTAGTAGTTTAAACTCTGCTTCAAAATTTTGCTTCAGGACCCTCCATGTGGCTTTCTGCGCTTGGTCCAATTCTGAGTACCAATCAATGGCACTCTCTCTGAGTGTTGCTGGAAATGCCCTTAGCCACTGGTCGGGATCATCCTGCCCGCTGGCTATCCAGATTGTCTCACATGTCTTGCAATGCCGTACGGGATCCTCAGAGCCATTCCCCAGGAATTTCGGCAACTTTTACCGATCCGGATGAGCCATCTTTACCGGTTGACCTCCTTGTTGACCTCCTTGTGTTTTGGACCCGATTAGACTAGTGGATTCCTCGCTACGTCCCTGTGCGTCACCAGCACTCTCGGCCACGTACGAGTCACTGCCACGTCCTCCGTCAGCGTCCGCAACACCGTGGGTCTCCTCAGGATCCCGCCAATGCTCTCTCTATCCTGGGGTCTTAAGCTCTGGCCTTCCCCTCCTTAACTCTGCGTCGTCGTCCGAGAGTGACAACTCTCGAAATCGTCTGATGCTATTATTCAATTCATCTTCCTTTTCATAGAGATTATATTTTCCTGTATGTGGAGTGCTGAAAGGGTCTTCGTCCCTTCCGTCTATCAAACTGTAGTGTGCTCGTTCAATAGATGTGTCTATTCTTGTCAAATTGTCATATGTTCTTTTTATGCTCTGATTTATTTCAATTAAGTCCTCATCTAATTCCTTACCGACTTGCCTTAGTCGTCTTCGCCGACTTTCCTGCTCTTGTAGCCTGAGTGATCGCCGAACTTGTTCTTCCGAAGTCCCGTGCCCGTCAAGTACTCTATTCTTGTCTTTGTTCGGCCGTACGGGCATTTAGTTGTTCAAGCGATCATTGCTGATTGCCGGAAGTACGACGCCGGCTAGTATCGCGTTCTTCCTCTTCACGTTTGTTTCGGTCTTCACAGCGTTGCACAATTTGCTGCCTTCGGCGCTCGCGGGCTTCTTCCTCTCGCAAGTCTTGCAGAATAATGAAATGGCGGGCCAGCAACCTGGGCATGCGGTTCAGGAGGTGGTTCACCTCGTCGTTCACTTCCAGCCGATCCCAGATAACTTCCTCAGGGATCTCCCGAACGAGGGATTCCCTACATACGTGATCACGGAGCGAGATTTTCCACAAATTTACCAAATCTTCTGTCAATGAGTCTTCTCGTTCCTCATTAGCCTTTATAGGTTCTTCCGCTGGTTGACCCATTACGCTGCCATGGTGGATGATGCCCTAGTCCGTTCAGGCAACGGCGCCAAATGTTTGCCTACTGAATGGGATTCTAATCTGACGTACTACTGGCAAACTTGTAATATGCAGAACATAGGATAAAACAGTACACGGAAAGATATCATAGTAAAATGCCCGAAACTTTATTCATTCTCAGGAAATAACATGTACAAGAGAGTATCACAATGCTTACAGTATAACCATCGGCAACAAAACTCATTCATAATTCATAACTCATGACTATCGCCCGACTATCCCAACCGACTACATATAACGCTCGGCGGTGGTTAGACAACCAACCGACACGACGCTTCATAACAACATTACATTAACATTAATCAGAACATGTTTTGCCGAGAGTACATGACATTATTATTCTTTACCAACTATTGTTTTATTTGACAATTGCCGACTACGACCGAGTCCAACTACGGCCGACAAGAAGTAAAATATCCGACTAACAGAAGCCATTTAAAACTAAAAAGAATTAGGTCGTGGTAATGGGCATTTAAGTTCATTGTATTGGGCGGTTTGGGCTTTAAGTATTTAACTGCCATTATTCTTCCAGCTAGGCAAGTTAATCTACAGGAGGAGCGCATGGGTTATGGTCGTTATAAATGGTGTCTAATTTATTACAAACATTCAAGAAAATATAGACACCATGTTTGAAGATTCTTAATTAATGAATACGCCATGAATGAAATTCAATGTTGATAGCTAGTCGCCATTGCACAAGGCATAATGAGGAGGCGTTTCATGTTAGAAAGAATAGACATTGAGTTTGGACTAAATGTTTATTAGAGCCATTTAGGCAAATGGACAAGATATATAAATGGAGTATAGCTGAAAGAAGTAGATTGAAGGGTTCGAGACTTAAAAATATGCATTAAGGAGGACGTATGGGATCATGTGAGCAGTCCATTCTTATTCTATAGCCATGGAATCCTCATGCCTGGAAGTGACAGATGTGAACGTGGAACGAATTGATGCTGCTGGGCATGATAGTGAGTGAGGATCATATTGTTGGCCGTGTGAATTTTATGACTGTAGATTCCTCTATTTGCAGCTACTATGTTCTAGTAGCTGGGTGTAAACCTCAGTAAGGTTGCTGCTGATATTTTATGGTGCATATGGGTCTGGTGCACTCTTTTTTGGACTGAGCAGACTTTGAGACAGCATTTCAATACCTGAAGAGCTTGCTAACAAGGTGTGAATTTTAGTGGAGTTTCCAGCACTTCATTCTTGGGGTGATTTCCTACAGCTGCATCCAATATTTATATTTGCTACCATTCCAACACTTGGTGTGAGGTGTAGGAGTGCAAATTCCAGTCACAGGTTTGCAGATAGAATTGTTGTTTCACTCAGAGTTGAGGTCAGATTCTTATGCTTCTATATGTATGAAACCTGCTACTGTAAATTCACAGTTAACAGAATGAAATATGGTGTTATAATATGTTTTCAAAGTTTCAGTCATTTCTGTATTTTCAATGAACATTTAAATATGATATGAATGGTTAAATGAAGTGTTGTAAAGCAGAGCACATTATAATCTTGCAAAACAGAAAAACATTTCATTTCATATGCATGCAAAAATACTAGACAAACACCAATTTCTGTGGAAGAAGGAAAGAGTAAAAAGTTTGAAAAAATTTAGGGGGTGTTCTTACAATGAAGATGTGCAAAAGCCCCCAAAAGGCAAAGACATAGTGTGACTTTATTTTAATGCATTTACAAATCTAAAGGATGAAATTCACCTTGCAATTTTCCCATAGTGGTGGTGTCTAAGGATGGAATTTGGTTTAAATGTGTGGACTACAGAGCTTTGATTAAGAATATGCACCCTCTACCATGCACTAATGATCTATTCAATTATAGCACACTAAGTATTTTTTCAAGCCTGATCTCAAATGTAAGTATCAACTAACAGCAAGGACAAAGGATGAAGATATTGGGTAAACAACATTCAAGACTAGGTAAGGGCTATTTGATTGATTTATTTTACCATTTGAGCTATGTAATGCTCCAACTGCCTCCATGAGGTTAATGAACGAGGTACTCAGACCCCTCATAAACTCTTGTGTAATTTTGGATGCTATTCTTGTTTTAGTTGGACATATGAGGAGCACATATCTCATCTTAAGCAAGTTCTATGAATATTAGGGAGAATAAGTTTTTGAACGAAAAGAAATGTGAGTTTGCATGGTCATCACTTGTCTACCTTGGATACATGGTGTGTAATGGAAAGATTAAGATTTATCCATCTAAGATTGAGGCTATTGTGAATTGGCCAAAGCCTACTTCAATCACCAAAACAAGAAGTTTTGTTGGGGCTGTCCAATATATGAGATTTATCAAAGCTTTATCTCATATTGTTGCTCCATTGCATCTTATAACAGGGGCTGGAAAATGTTTAGTGTTGGGGTAGTAAACAACAAAGAGCATTTGAAGAACTCAAGAATAAAATCAGTCATTTGTCGGTTCTTGCACTATCTAATCTCCAACAACCTTTTGAAGATGGATGCCAATGATTATGCAATAGGGTTTGTTTTGTTGCAAGGGGGGAGGCCTGTATGTTATCACCCAGAGCTTTCCAGAGGGGCAATTTCAAACTATAGCATGTCTAATAATGAGTTGTATGCTCTAGTGCAAGTCGTGAAAATGTGGAAACACTGTTTGATGGGCAAAGATATGCTTGTTCATACAGACCATCAACCTCTTCGGTATTTGCACACTCAAAATAAATTCTAATTAGCAAGGCACTACAAGTAGATTGGGTTTCTTCAATAACTCAACTTGGTGATCAAGGTGGTCTAAGGTGTTCCAAAATAAGAAAGTCGTTCATGCATGAGGCTCATACCTCAAGAGTTGCAGGTCATTTTGGTGTTACGATGACAGTAACAAATGTTCAAAGTTATGTGAATTGGCCATACATGCAAGTGGATGTTTCTAGATTCATTTGGGGCTGCCAGTTGTGTTGTATAAGCAAGCCAAGTTATTTACCAACCACTAACCATACCTTCTACGCTATGGAAGAGCATCTCCATGGACTTTGTAGGAGGTTTACCCATGTCCAAGAGGGGGCATGACTACTTATTCACAGTGGTGGGTCGATTGAACAAGATATGTGCTCATACCATGCAAGAAGAATCTAAGTGCAGCAAAGCAGCTAAGTTTTTTCCTCTTATTTGTGGGTTCATTTTGGTCTTCTAGAGCATATCATATTAGATAGAGATGCTAGATTCTTAGGGAAGTTTCAGTGCATGCTTTAGGAGAAGATGGACACTCGTTTGAAATGCTCTACCATGTTTCATCCTCAAATAGATGTACGAGTGAAAGTGTTGAGCCACTCTTGGCACAGCTCGAGGGATTATAATCAAAGAATCCTAAGTCATGGGATGGGAATTTGACGTATATACAACACTCATACAATAGGGCAGTCCCTGTATCCACCAAATTGTCACCTTGAGGCATTTCTTGGTTATTTGCTTTGTAGTTCTTTTGATGTTTTGGGAGAGACATGAGAAGGGTTAGAAAATGTGAATTCAAAGGTCCACAAAACTGAATGATTCATTGACAAGGTTCAGCAAATCCATCTCCAAATGCAAGAGAATTTGGAGACTCAAGCTAAGTAGAAGAGGCAACATGACCAGCATAAGGTAGAGCATGAGTTCCAAGTTGGTGATTGTGTGTGGATCTACTTAAGCAAGGAGAGGCTAAGGTATGTTATGTTTCACCTATTAAAACAACTGAGGGACAATTGTTTTAGTTGGATTTGCCTCCCCACATGAAGATGCACCCAGTCATAAATGTTGACAAGCTTCGATTGTTCAAGCCTTCTATGTTAGTTGAAGAAGAAGACATGTTGTTGCTTTTCGTTGATGATTTATCTCCAACAACCAAAAGGAGCTGGAGGGTGTCTTGGTGTTGGACAAAAAGGTGAGGCAAACAAGAAGGGGAGAAAGTGAGACATAGTTAGTGAGGTTGAAGTGGAAACTTCTAAACAAGGAAAAGTGGTATCTCAAAGAATACATTGGGAAAATATTTCCTTGCTGAAACCCTGAGCTTTTGGGTACCAAACACGTCATTGGTACTGAGGTGCGATCCAAAAAATGGATGATAGTTGTATGACAAGATAATCAGTTGTCATTTCTAGTTAAGGAGTAGTCAAAGGACTGTGGGTGCATATGTTTCCTCTATTTGACAGGTTTTGAAAGCCATGTTATTTGGTTTCAAGTCAGAGGTAGCCTTGGGGATCTGGAACATCTTAAAGTGGTTAGAAAACCAGAGACCAAATGATGCAATGAAAAGAAAAATGTATGGTGGTGAGAGTGCTGGTTTTTGGTAGGCAGTAATCCTACAATTGCCCCAATGGTTTCAGAGGCAACACTAAGGATTAGCAGTAGCCTCACCACAGCTTGGATAGAGTGTTGAAAATGAAGGATTTTGGCACAAAGGATGGATGTGGGAAAGACGTAAGAACACTTCAAAGTCTGTGTACAAGGGTTGGCTATCAAATCTATCTTCGTTTTGTTCAAGATTTGACTATTGCAAGAGGAAGAACACAGTTTCCATGGTGCAAAGACAATTTGTAGGTGTTTGGAGTTTGTTGAGCTAGTTGTGTGATGTTCTATTTTCATCCTAGTGACATTGTAAATACTTGTGTTTAAGTTCTTTTGTGGTCTGATATTGCAATGGATAGTTGCAGGAATCTTGTTTTCCTTATGGTATTGCAATGTTGAACATGATAAGACTGATTTTATAGGCATTTAAGCTAGTGATTCAATTGTTTGAAGATGTTGAGTGGAGTTGGAAAGCAGGGAATCCATAATTAGTGATTTCCAGGAGAGTACCTCTAGTGTTTGACAGATTAGTTATATCTCAGAGAAACTGGACCCCTTTCTCATATCCAACAAATCAGCAACTAATGCAAGGAAGGTTTTGGCCAAGTTTCACAACTCAACACATGTTGTGTCATAATGAAATATTCCGAGCCAAATTTTTTTCGTTTTTTCAATTGCAAGTTTACAAACAAACGCACCCATTAAGGTTAGATCTAAACCAAACAATGCTGAAGCAACTCTAACCAGAATGTACACCAGGATCCCGATGTGGGCAAGGTGTCAGCATTGGTCAGAGGATCTGAATGCAGAAATAGAACTGGAAGGAACTCTAACCAAGAATGGCGCCGATGATGGCGAGCATATGGTCAAAGGATCTTCTACACTACAAGTATTGAAAGAAACTCAACACCAAGTATGTGCTACCCAATCCAGTATGGAATTGAGGCGACCATATGGCGGAGTGCTAAGAATTACAATGCTTTGACGGGAAATAAGCTAGAATACTGAAAGTAACTCGACACCCAGAATGTGCTTTCTAACACGGAGTGGGAAAGGAGCTACCATAGGGCGGAGGTAAAGGAATACAATTGCAATTACTGAATGTAAAGTTGAGCATTACAAAAATATGATAAGCAAGAATAACAACTGCTGTCAGTACTACTGTCAGCTTACAATATGAAAGATAATGTCTTGCTATCAATGTGAATTGAAATGTAAATAGAGCTGCAACAATATATATTGAATTCCCTTCAATGAATATCAAAGCTTTGATCAGAAACTGTGCTTTAAAGGCCAACTTGATAATCTGATTTATGACAGTCCGGATTTCCACATGCATGAACAGCAGCCCTGTAACTCACAAATTCACTCACAACTCACTCCAAACTCAATCAAATTTCATGAGACGAATTGCAATATGATCCCAAGGAGAAGGCGCCCAAGATTAGCACATAAAACTGACTCCAAATGCTGATATTAATTATTGACACAAATCCCAAGAAATGCAAATGGTACGGCCCAGCAAGAGGGGCGATTTGCATTTAAAAATCCAAGACACTACTAAAAATTCTACAAATTGGAGGGAAGGGTCGCCCCTTACAGACAGAGAGAATAAGCTAATACCCAGAAGCACTCTTTTTGTATTTTTTGATTTATGAATAAAATGGACAATCTGTTGTACTCAAAATGCAATTTCCAGAATTTCTCTAACATGCATAAATCTAAACTAGAAAGCCACAAGCTGATTACAATGCACAAAACCCAATGCAAGACTCTCAAACTACACTATCTCACCACTAGTCGCTATCTTTCAAGCGAGAAGCAATGCCAAGCTAGGAGGCGTACATTCCTCGAAACAATCCCAAAGCCAATCCAGCAGCATAACATTCCTGTAGACAAAAGATGCTGAAAAGAGAACCCAAGGCTTCCTTTTATAATTTGCTGTTGACCTTCTCGAAACCCTAACCTTCTTTTCAGAGTCAAACCCTAATCCCAAGAGATGGCGTCCCTTTCTTCAAACCTTCAATTTGACTTCTTTTAATTAAATTCCTCACTTAAATAAAGGCGTCCCACTTAAGGCTTAATTTGACCTTAATAATTATAAAATAATCTTCAATGAAGGCGCCACCCTCAAAAGACCACTTTTCAAAACAACATGAAGTCAATAGACTAGGCCAAGGGGTAATATAACATTAAAATATAATGTTATTTAAGTGAAATGAACTTATCTCTCTGAAACTGCATCCTGAAGCCAAAATCTGAATAAACCAATTGAGATGACTGAAGAGGAAAGTCAACTGTGCTGAGACCAACAGGCTCACTGCCAGAAATAGATAGTAAATTCCTGAAGATGCTCAGAGTGCCAAGAAGAACATACCACTGCGAAGCTCTCTAAAAACCCAGAAAAAATCCACCATTGAAACAACCAACCTTGAGCAAGAGCATCCTTCAAAATAGGAAACCCTAATTTTACCTTCCGACTAGCCGACGGGTCTCCGGAATAGGCCAACGGTCACTGGAAAGGTCAGGCTCGAGAAGGGGACATTACACATAACCAATCTAATAAAAAATTACCAATAGCAGAACCCCACACAGCCCTCTGTTCAGCTTGAAAACATATGATGACACACCCTGGCTTCTTCAAAAACATTTAAAATTGGAGGCCAGCAAAACACATAAAAGGACACTCTATGTTCAAATTTATGGGAAAACTTGATCAATTGAAATGGTAATTAAAGGGGTGGGATAGGCTGATTCCTGTAAATGTTTTTAGCAAAACAACATATACAACTAAGAAGTTGAATTCCCTGCAGCAAAGTATCAGGGAGACAAGCTATACAAAAGAAATGACTACCTAAGAACAAGCACTGTAAGACCTGGCTGAACTGCTAAAGTGGAAGAATATTATTCGCAACAACATTTCAAAGAATCGTGGATTATGCAAGGTGATGCAAACACCAAGTTTTTCCATAAATTAATTCTGAATAAGCATCACATTAATTCAGTTTGGAGAATCAAGCTGCTCAATTGTAACTATCTAAATGGAAACAAAGAGATAATAACACATTGTTAACACTCAATTTTAAGTTGCATCCTATTTATTAATTATTAAAAAAAGCAATCACTTTTTTTATAAAAAAACAAAGTGCATGCTATTTGGGAGGGCCGGGAGCAAAAGGATCATATGTATTATTTATACCTATGCCCCATCCCCATTGTAATCCAAAATGAGGTGGGCATGTGAGCACGGCATTTTGACACCCCTGCCTGGCAAAAGGAAAATGTGTTCTAATAAATCCCACTTCCAGCCCCATTTGCTGCCATATTTCAATTTGAAATGTGATCAAATTTTAAAAGAAATTTTATCTGACAAAATATGAAGTTGCATGTAAAACAAAGATAGGACACACAAAAAACATTTATGTGAAGATCTATAAACTCCCCATCTACAGCAGTGGCATGCATTGAACCTAAGTTCAAGCCAGACCCTTTCTTTGCAGCATGAAGAAAGTATTCCAAGGGACTTGACATTTATCATTGAAAAGTTTGTTCATTTGCCTCTGGGAGAGTCATTGAATTGCAGTACAAGGGGAAAGAATAGAGACTGAAAAAGCCAAAAAATTTCGCACCACTCAAGATGCATCTTGGAAGGAATTTGTTATAATTTCTTCAATGTGGAAGCAAGCATACAGCCTTTTTTTTAAACGGAAAACCCAAGCATGTTGTAGATTACTGTGGAGTTGGCAGCCAAAATTAGAGCTTCTCACAGGCATGAGGTTCACTCATGAAGAGGAATGGCATATTTTTGCAAGCTTCAAAATTTCAACGAGGTTCAACATCTGTCATAGGCTCTGATATTTTTCTCAGGACTTCTCATGTAAGGATTTCAAATAAAGCCCAAGATGATTGCAGCTATCATGACCTCAGTTTATGCTAGAAAGAGGAATCCCATGTTGAATATCACAATCTGACTTTCATTTGAGTCTCAAGGAAACTATCATTCTCAGTAAGGTGTCTTTTCAATTGGAAGTGGCAAATGGAAATGATACTTATAAGATGGTTACATCATCCATATATTGTTACACTTCTAAGATTTTCTGCAGAACAGCAAGAGAGGTTTCTCATGTATGAATGTATGGAAAACAGGAGTTCGGAAAACCATCTTCGCACTTCATCAAACCCCCTTTGAGTTGGCAGACCAGGATTCAAATTTTGTAGATGTGGATAGTGCTTTGGCATATCCTGTTCTTTTATTGGGATCCCCCTCTATCCCATGGAAACATTGAATCAATCAACATTGAGAAGGCAGCAGATCTTGGTCATCCCCATGCTGTACCAAGTGGAACAAACAATTTTGAATCAATTTGCTGATGTCTGAGATGAGTGATATTCATCATAGCAGCAAAAATCGTTTGGGGAAAAAATCGGCAAACCAAAAGTTCAGGATTTTTTGAAAACATCAAGAAAAAATTGGATTTGAAAAAAACATAAAATTGTAGAAAAAGAGACAAAAGCTACTCATTTTTGAAATTTAAGGTCATTTCCATAGCATAGAGATATAGAGAGCAAATAAAATAGAGATTTTAACCCATGAATTTTAGAAAATAGATTTCTATTGTTTATATTCATATCACTGATTACATTGAATTGCACAAAATATACTTCATAGTGTATAAATAATAACTAGATGTTGACAGTTGACAAAATGTCAATTACAATATAGTTTGTAACTTTGTACAAGGTCAACCTCTAAACTAAGTACAAAGTTAGAAAAATCAAATGTAGCCAATGACAACTATGCTAGAGGGTAGCAAGTCCTGATGATGAAGCTCCTAGGTCAGAGCCTCTCCTAATTTGTTCAACCATGTGACTATCCAAGTTAGTCTCTAGGATCTTGAAATCCTCTGGCTCAAGAAAGTCATCATCACTAGCAATCCACTCAAACTCCGGATCAATCTCATCGAGGTCAATTGGCTCGTCATCCTCAATAGTACCTATTTATTTCCATGTAGAAATTAGTCTTGGCCTTACAAGTGAAAAAGATAATGAATACAATTTCAGCTAACTACAACTATATTGAAAGTCTAACCTTTAGACTTCTTTAGCTTCAAGCGGAGGTTGAGGTGAACAAACACCAAGTCATTCATCCATTGTTGTGTTAAGCGGTTGTGTTTCTTGAAGTGTATGTGTTAAAAAACACTCCACGTATTGCTCAGAAGCGGATGAACTGCATGGCTAGCTCAAATGCATCTCGCCATCCATCTCAGATTTTTGGTTTCGTGACCAAAAGAATCCCACCATTGTGCTGAAAAACACATTGCATGGAGATGATATCATGTAAGAATATCTTAAAATTTTGACACATTTAATGATCATGTCAACAAAATAGAGAGGTTGTCAAAATTTTATAGACTCTACCTAGTTGCAAGGTCCTCCTGCCTTCCACAGAAACCTTAGAAGAGAAAACCCCTTGCTTGCTTGTACATTGCTAACTCTCCCATAGTTGTCTATAATTGTTTTGTGGTAGCAAACAATTTTTCCCTGCATATGAACAAGCCCTATGAAACCTCACCATCATCATGTCTAAATGAAGAGTTATAGAACAAACTTGGATTAAGATAGTTCCTGCAGCATGGAGAGGAGAATGCATATGTCGATCCCATCTTCTATCAATTATGTCCCATAATGGCATATACATGTCCTTGTTATTTTCCATCCTAACTCTCATCACCTCCTTGGCCCTAACGATGGCCTCATACAAATATCCCACAGGGGGATTTATCCCCATCCACTAGTCTCAAGACTTTTACCAGAGGCTCTGAAAATTCTACAACTTGTTCAGCTGCATCCCAAAAACTAGTAGAGTACATGTACCCTACCACTACTATGCCATCTGCTTGATTTGTGAAGCTAGACTCCATCCACTCATTTGAAACAAACATTCATTTCAAATTCATTTTTTGTTGGCAAAGAGTCTATAGTGTAAGGAAGTCTATTGCAAATCTTGTCACCCCTGGCCGAACTAGTTCTTTACCCTCAATGAAAATATGCATCATGCACAAAACCCTCATGTGATTATAAATGAATTTTGTAACTTTGTGAGTCTTTTGCAATACCTCCTTAACCCATTCAAGGTTTACAATGTCCTCAAGGGTTAGATCAAGGCAATGTGTTGCACATGGAGTAAAAAATATAGAAGGGTATTTGTTCGTCAAGAGTCTCCTAGCAGCAACACAAGCAGCAGCATTGTCTATAATAAATTGAACCACATTTTGTGACTCTACTTCTTTGACAACACAATCAAACATCTCAAACAATGCAGCTGCAAATTTGATTGTATCTGATGCATCCTCAGATTTCAAAAATATAGTGCCAAATTTTACAAGAGACGAGGAAGTTGATGAGGGTTCAATTCCTTCTATCTGTCCATCCATCTAACATTATGGTGCAACCAACCTTTGCCCACTCTAGTTGATGCTCCTTAAGAGCATCATTAACATCCTGTATTGCATCATTGAGCATACCAACCCTCAATGTCTCATAAGATGGGCTTTGAACCTAGGACCTGCAGCTGCAATAGCATCCACCATACCTTGCCAATATGGGGACCTGGCAACATGAAATTGTCATACCCCTGAAATTGCAATCCTAAAGTATAAAGCATTGAAATGTAAATAAATAAATTAAATAAATAACAATATAAATATTAAAAATATAAATATAAATATTAACAACTTAAGTATTATTATTAATTATAATTATAATCATTAATATAAAACTAATATAAATATAAAATAAGTAAACAACAGCAAATTAAAAGTAATATTAATAACTATCCTGGCCGATTCCATGTTTAATTAATTAAATCACCCAAGAAAATTCATCTAACTTTAATAGCAGCAATTAAGAATAAATGAAATTAGTTTATTAACTAATATTCATACCACTCTAATTCTTGTTGATCCATGTTGAAACCCAAGTTAATATAAAAGCATATATTAATAGCCCAAAAAATATACGAAAGGCAGCAAACTTTATTTAAAAGGGCAGCAATCCTTAATGTAGCAATCATTAGTAACTAAGAATAGGCAGCGCTCAGTTCTATTAGTGAAAAGGCAGCGATTGATATTGGTGGATGATAAAGGAAGTTTAGAGGGCAGCGATTAGTATAAGAGATAGTTAATAAAAATGGTGCCTCTTTTAAGGGTCATCTCTTTTAAAAGAGATACATCTCTTCATGTAGGAGTATAATGTTATAAAAAGGTATAAGGAATGCAAAGTGTAGAGGGAGGTAAGGAATATATTCTAAGTTTTAAAGCAGATATTAAAAGAGAAAATAAATAATGATCTGCCCTCAGAAAGGCAGCAGCCCTTATATATAATAAGGGAATGGAAATCAATAGGGAATCATATTCAGGAATGTATTTGCATTTAGGAAAGCAGATGTGAATCAATATATGGAAAGAATTAGAAAGCTGGAAAATACAACAGATTGGAAACAAGGAATGAAAGGAGTTTGGATAAAACAGCAGATTGGGAAGAACCGAAGAAGTAAATTATGAGAGATCTATTGGCTTAAGTATTACTGCAAGAATATATTTGGACTGTAAGATTACATATAATTATAAATATATCAAGTGATTATTGGAAAATTGAAAGTATATATATATATATAATACGATTATGCAATAATGATGCTTGCAGCAATTATTAATCCTTGTTAGTAATTATTCATTGATTTAATCTAATTGTTTCTCTTTAAGCAACGTCTCCTGAATATTAAAAACAAATCTAACAGCAAGGCGATTGGAGTAGATCAAACGCAATTATCTGCACTCAACAGACAAGGGCAGAAGTCAGCATTTGTTAATATATTTGCATCTTAGAATATAGCAGTCTTATATTTAGCAAGTATTGTGGTATATTGCGAATGATGATATTAATGTATAATCTCTATGAATCTAGATATAATTCGTGTTTGTAATTCTCATCAAGCAACCATAAGGAGTGGGGGAAATACCAGTAAGGTGAGCAAATACTAGATTTCTTTCTAAGTACGCCACTCCAAGATGGCCACTTGGGGCCAAGGGGGCGAGTGTCCACCCTTGGGCTTAGAAAGAGGAATCTACAGGCCTCCTATGGTAGCTTTTCCCCAATCTCTACATGGATTCAAGGAGTCTCAATCATAAGGATGGATAAGGCAACATGGATAGGAAAAGCAGGTACAAGTTTATCCACTAAGTACACCACTCCATATTGGATGACTATGTGTTTCCCACTTGGGGCCAAGAGGGATGGTATATCCACTATTGGGCTTCGCATGGATAGCTTTGGGCAGACTTATCATGTTTCTCAACCAAGTCCGATTATGATTAAACTTCCACTATGCATTATGGATATTGTGTGGTTTATATAGTTTTGAAATAGTTATGTGGTTTAAATAGATAAAACATTCATTATATATATTTTTATTGTCTAAAATGATTGCAAGACCTAAGCCAAGTTCTATACTGCTTCAAGCTAATAATTGGTTAGTTCTACCCCTAACTACATTAAGTTTTGATTCTTGGGCAAGATTTAGGGCAATCCCAAAAGGGGACATTACAATTGGTATCAAAGCCTTAATCAAGCATGCCTACGAGACAAACCTACTTTAACCATTCAATTAGGATTAACTATTGAGCCCTCTTCTTAAGTAGGCCAATAGTGCATTTCTATATGTTTGTGCCTTTCACATGCATACTTCATGTCTTAAGTGTATTCATATGTATACTTTGTGTCTTACGTGCTTTCACATGCATACTTCATGTCTTACGTGTATTCGTGTGTATACTTTGTGTCTTACATGCATTCACATGTATACTTCGTGTCTTACGTGTATTCATGTGTATACTTTGTGTCATGTGTATTCATGTGTATACCATGACTTACGTGTATTCATGTGTATACCTTGTGTCTTACGTGTATTCACGTGAATACTTGGTGTCTTACATATAGTCACGTGTATACTTTGTGTCTTATGTGTATTTATGTGCATGCTTCGTGTCTTATGTGTATCTATGGATAGCTTTGGGCGGACTTATCATGTTTCTCAACCAAGTCCTATTATGATTAAATTTCCACTATGCATTATTGGATATTGTGTGGTTTATATAGTTTTGAAATAGTTATGTGGTTTAAATAGATAAAACATTCATTATATATGTTTTTATTGTCTAACATGATTGCAAGACCTAAGCCAAGTTCTATATTGCTTCAAGCTAATAATTGGTTAGTTCTACCCCTAACTACATTAAGTTTTGATTCTTGGGCAAGATTTAGGGCAATCCCAAAAGGGGATATTACAATCGGTATCAGAGCCTTAATCAAGCAAGCCTACGAGACAAACCTACTTTAACCATTCAATTAGGATTAACTATTGAGCCCTCTTCTTAAGTAGGCCAATAGTTCATTTCTATATGTTTGTGCCTTTCACATGCATACTTTGTGTCTTAAGTGTATTCATATGTATACTTTGTGTCTTACGTGCTTTCACATGCATACTTCATGTCTTACGTGTATTCATGTGTATACTTCGTGTCTTACATGTATTCATGTGTATACATTGTGTCTTACATGTCATGTATACTTTGTGTCTTACGTGTATTCACATGAATACTTTGTGTCTTACGTGTATTTATGTGCATGCTTCATGTCTTATGTGTATCTATGTATCTTTCACATGCATGCTTCATGTATTATGTATATCTATGTGTTCGCTTCATGTCGGGTGTGTCTTCAACAAGATTACTCCATGTGTGTTTATGATTACTTTATGCTTAAAAAAAAATGAAAATGCTAAATATATAAAAGCTTTATCTGTCAAATGCCTCTTGGGTTGAGAAGCACTAACAAATTAACTTATTTAAAATTGAATTATTATTAATCTCCAAATACAATGATGAAGAGTTGTAACTATTGAAGTGAAAAGGTGTGACTCCCTCAAACTCAAGATATAAAAAGGGAGATCATTTCATGTGAGAAAGACATCCATAACATCATTGAAGAATTCAATTGAGAATAAAACCTTAAGTAATTTTGCAAGTAAATTAAATTAGGTTCTCAAGAATAGTGATGATGCGAGAAAGGATGTGACTCCTAATGTGAAAGGTTGTGACCCCTCAAATATGAAAGGTTATGACCCTTCAAATATGAAAAGTTGTGATCCTTCAAATGTGAAAAGTTGTGAAAGACTATGACTCCCTCAACAATAAGATATAAAAGGGGAAATCATTTCTTTGTGAAGAAATCATCAATAGGAAATAAATCAATCAAAAGGCAGCTATGAAGGGTGGTAAGATGGGATTAAGGTAAAAGGTTGTTATGAGAACAACAGAGATGCATGCAAGTGACAGGTCAAAGAGTTTTAGGGACTGTTTCCCTCTGAGCAGAGTTTCGTTAATGAATGGCTGTCTTTAATGGATGGTTATGTATCAAAGCCATTTGAAGAGGCTCAACTTTATAGGGCAGTGGCCCAATGTTTTTTTTAGATCTGATCATGACTCTAGTTTATAGTTATTGGATCTGAGACAAAGGACTATGACACTTGAGCCATGTTTCTAGCATCTATTGTACTTGTGACTGACTGATCAAGCATTGAGAACTGTGCATGTTGCTTCAACAGTTTAATATCTTCAAAGGCAGTTTAATACCTTTAAAGTCAGTTTAATACCTTCACAGTCTTTTTCTACTGCAGAGCTTGGTTCTATGTGTTCTGAGAATGAGAATGATTTACTAGAATCTGCAAAGTCTGTGAAGGTCAGAGCTAAATGTCTTTTCAATCTTCTGGTAGAGATCACAAAACATGCATGAAAAATTTTCATGGGAGAGCATGAAAATGGAGCTTAGCATAGACAACATAAACCATGGGATAGTCTTAAGGGACCAAGGACAAGATTGGCTGAGGAAAATGCAAAGCTGATTACAAAGATGAAGACTTCAAGATAGTGGACTTCAGGTGATCATTCTCCTACCCCTTGCATTACGCAGTCCATGCAAGAGGACAGTAGGTCATGATTTCAAGACAAGACAAGAAGACAGGCTAGTAAGGAAATGACTGAAAGGCATATTTATATGCACAAATCAGTTCACAAGGAGTTATCAAATACATTTTTCTGAGCTTCGAAAGATAATAGAGCATGTGTTTGAAATTGAGATTGGGAAAGATAGGTATGTGATAGACTAGAGCACAGTTTCAAAGAGTGATAAAGGAGACTTTCAAGTTTCTAGTCATGTAAAGAAGGTGCATGACAGTTAGGTTTTGAAGATTCACCATCCATGCATTTAGCTATGAGATGTCATTCTAAAGGTATGCAAGGACAGTCCTTCAAAGTAGCCATGAAGTACAGGACAGTCTTTTAAAGTTGAGAGCAATGACATGAATGATTTGAAGCAATGAAGGACAGATCATGAGCCTTATAGAAGAACAATCAACCCAATGGAATTCCAATCCGAAGTGACAGTCAAAGGGGTAGATCATGATAGGCAAGTTGACAGAGTTAAAAGGCAGACCACAAGATTTATGGACTGTATGACTGAGATCAAAGCAATCACTGTACAGAGATGTATTGAAGGAGCACATCACAACATAGCCCAAGCACTAGATGAAGAGGGCTAGCAATGGGCACTACTCTCAAAAAGAAGTGGAAGTTGAAAGAAGAAGAGGGTGTCGCCATTCTTCAGTGGAAGGAAGAGACAAAAGATGCAGTCCAATGATGGACAAGAACTGTTGCACTCCTTGCCACATAAGTAGTCATTGGTATCCTAACTATCGGTTACTTCACCAGGAGCAAAAGTACAAGTAGATTTCCAAGATGGAGAAGCAAGAAGTTATTCAGACAAGTAAAGAACAAAAGGTGAAAGATGGTAGAACTAAGCTGTCCAAAGGGAAGGCAGCATTGTAAGTATAGTGTAGTCTATAGATTGAAGGACAAACTGCATGACTTTATAGGGCAGTTTACTCTGAGGAAAGATGACAGGGTATTGTTCCTGCCTGCAATAGTTTGTTTGCTCAGGGTGGAAAATGATGTTAAGATTGTCAAGTACAGGACAAAGCATGAGATAATGAGAAAGGAAAAAAAGAAGACTTGAGCCATCACTGAAATAGGTCTAACAATTTAAAACCACAGTGAAACCCCAAATAAGGCATGCTCTCACATATGCTTATCTCACGATAGTCATATTTGATATCTATGGACGGTGAAATGATATACAAAAAGTTGAAAACTTTCATAAGCATAAATGGAGAGATGTTTTGGAGTTTGTTGACAAATGTACAAAAGCTTAACAGAACAGTGATGGTGAGAATTCATGAGGGCAGAGACCATCAAAGAGAAACGGTTAAGACAAGTTTTCAATCAGGACAATCCTATTGCAATGTATGAAGGAGCAGAAACAGTCAAAGCAATCACAAAGGCATAACAAATCACAGTCAACCATGACAGTATGAGGCAAATACCATGTGGGATAATATGCTAACAAGGGTATTTTGCAAGTATTCATGGAATTTATGTCTAGAAGGGAGAAGTTGGTGATGTAGTTAAGGGCAGTCTTTGATACCAACATAGTGGATGACTGTAATGACAGTCATGAGGGAATTGAAGAACAGTCATACCAAGCAAGTCTACTATGAGGTAGCACAAAAACAGTTATTCACTTTTGCACAGTGCATTCATCATGAAAGGGGAGCAGTCTTGATAATTGTGCAGTCATCATTAAAAGGAGAGCAACAGAGATAGAGAGACAGTCATATGAAGCATGACTGTACTGTGATAAAGTAAGGACAGCCCTTCAACGGACAGCGAACAAGTGAATGATCCCATGGGAAATGGCTGTGAGCAACAAGCTGGATACCTTAAGTGACAAAATCAAACCATGAAGATTGTTGAATGACAGTTAGTGAGCAACATATGAAAGACAATCTAATCTATGAATGACAGTCCATGACAATTGAGGCAGCCTACCAAAGATGAAAGTCATCAAAGATACAGTAATCCATAAAGGACAGCTCATTGGGTGAAACTAACTCATAAAGAAATCTCCAAGCAAACGTAGAAAGCCTAACTGAATAAGACCTTATCTCACACCTTCAGGAGGTCAAAAGGCAGTTAGGAAAAAGAGTGGAGAACAGGCCTCTATTATGCATGTCTAGAGGACAGTGACTAGGGTTAGAAGCCGGTCAGTTTTGGAGAATTCAAAGCACAAGACAAAACAGTAGAGCAAGTGGGTTTTGAAAGCATGAAATGATGATTTCTAATGCAGATTTGAAGTCCTAGACCTAGTCCAACTCTTCCTCTTACGCCTCTCAAAGAAACCTATCTCAGGTCAAACTCATTGAAAACTCATGCCCTATTATCTTGCAGATGAGTTGAGAAGGTGTGAATGCCAGATTTATGGCAGTTATGGCGGCAGGATGAGCAGTTGAGTAAGCTGCAGGCATATAGGGCAGTTTGGGTGACTTGGACAGCAATTGAGGGTATCTAGGAGACAATTGGTGAAGTCATTTCTTTCTCCCAAGCATATAGGAACATCTCAAGTTGGACAAAGTCAAGAGCATTTAAAGAAAGATCTCAACTGACAGCATCATGGAAGCTTTTTGAGGAGCTTAAAAGGTGGAAGCAGCAATTAGGCGCCCAAAGGATTTTTGACTTTTTAAACTGTGACACGTCACTTGTTTATTGTAGCAGATTACTAAAGTTTAGGAAAGCTTGTATGCAAAAAGGCACAACCTGTTTCATTTTGTCATGTATCCCCATTTTTTAAGCGAGCATCGAGATCATTGAGATTGGCTTTATCCTTAGAACCCTCGTAGGCTGTGAGTGGTTAGAGATTAGAGTATGGGAAGTTTATTTCGACATCAGTTGGCCGTTTGATCAATTGGCTTTCGTTCGGGCTCATTCGGACGTTTATTCTTGAGGTACTTGCTATTTTTTAGCGATTCTTGGCGAGAGCCGATTATTAGGACCCTGCTATTTTTAGGTATAGCTTTGGCGGCATCGGAATCGCGAGTTAAAATGACTTGAGGCGAACGAGAATGGATGAAATGCTTGAAGCCATTAATATTTAATTGCATTGATTAAATATTAATTAGTACTGATTATAATATAAAGTTATAATTTTAAATTATAACTTAAGTGATTCTCATAAAGGGGGCGCCCATCATCAGAAAGGGGCCAGTTAATAATTATAATTTACTATAATTATTTGACGGAGAACTATTGAAAGATTAAAAGAATTAAAAGTTAAATATATTAAAATTCCCTATTATTAAGGAAATCGCACTTTTGTGCAATAAAGAGGTTTTTGCCTTGGGAATTGAGCATTATGATATTTTATGAATTGAAAATTTGCCAGTCTTGCCAGAGAACGGAGACCTTAGGGTTTGAGTTCGAAATTCGTTGGAGAACGAGCCATCTCCATCGAAGCAGTTCAGAGGATGTGAAATAACATCTGATTTATTGCCATCAGAGGAATTTCTTCATTTCAGAAGAAGTTGCAGAGCATCACAGAGTTGATATATTCAGGGGTTTTCAGCGTTGAATCCAGTTGAACAAATCTATTCAGGAAAGCACCTATTTTTACCAGATACAGGAGACCACAGAGAAGGCTGTATAGTTTATTTATTGATATTGCTGCACACAGGGCCGTACTGTTTTGTACCTGGCCGTACTATTCAAAGAGAGCCATATGTGGGTTCCAGAGCAAAAGCATCTCTTTCCTTTGCAGTTAGTTCTCACTCATCAAGGCGCCTAACATCACAGAGTCTCTGGAGGATCAAAAGAAGCTGTACAAAACTGAGTTATTGCTGACAGCCGTACCAGTCAATGTCAGGCCGTACCATCACATAAAGCCGTGTTTCTTCTTCTTGAGGGAAAACGCCTATTATAATAGCTTCCAATCTTCATCAAAGGGTGCGCCTACCAAGCTGGAGTCATCTGCAAACACTGGATGGAGGGAGAAGGACATATCTGTTGCAGCCGTACCATTCCCATCAGAACATTTAATGCTGTATTAAAAATCAGGTTTCAATAACCATTGCCTTTTACTTTGCATGTCATCAAATCTTTATTGTAATAGTTGCAGAAGTATAATTTATGAACCAGATTCAGTATCTATATTAGGGTTTGAGATTTACGAAGTGAAATCATTCTTAAAAGCATTTATTTCAAATTTATTGCAAAAATCGTACCTTTCATTAATTGCATCAAAAACACAAAAAAATCACAAAACATCAAAAACCTTCAAAAACTTCAGAAAATCAGTTAGAGGCAGAAAAAGGGGAAACTAGGGTTTCTACAGTGGTATCAGAGCTAAATCCTGCCATCCTGAGGGTTTAGCCGTCTTCTGCAGCCGGAACAGTTGGGTCTTACAGGTATTATTCATTCAGGCGAGCTTTGGTTGACAGGTAACAGGGTTCGATCTGGCAGCCGGGAAACATGGCTGACAGAACTGACAGGTATTACAGGACTGATAGAACAGTAAATCTTAGAACAGAGATTCCTCAGAATAACAGAGATCAGAACCGTGCGGAGGTCTTGCATGCACTCAGAGAACTCAGTGCAGGTCAATGGCGGTCAAATGGTGTATTACAGCAGGTGGCAGTTGCACTTCAGAGACTGGATACTCCGAGGAGATCGTCACCACATCGTGACGATGACAGGAGTGTTGCAAGTTCACGGAGAGCTCCTAGGTCAGTATCACGGACGGCAGATAGGCCTACTAGGCCCACTTTCACGAGACAGGAGCCCAATGAGGTTAGAGCAGGTGAAAGGCATGAGGGTTTGTTCGCCGGTACATTTAGGACAGCGAACGACGAGTGGCAGTTAGAATCACCTGAGATCAGTGAAAGGATCACTATTGACAAAACACCACAGAAAACAGAAAGAGAAGTGATTAGCATGTTCCAGGAGTATAGCATTCTACCGCAGAAAATTAAAAAGGAACTGCCTTTTATGAGTTACTTGGATTTGCACCCGCGTCTTTGCCATAAGATTGAGTTTGCAAAACAGAGATATCTCACTATAGCTCGTGAGTGGCTTACACATGAAACGGATAGAGAATCTACGCATAAGGGTGATACAATTTTTCATGAGAATGATTTAGTATTTTCAAATCCTTATGAAATAGGCAGAAATTTATGTGATGAGTTTGACAGAAGTGCTGATTTGATTAATGAACACACTAGCACAGCTTGGGGTAATGATTTACCTACTTCGTCCATGCAAGAGGTGACTCGAGAAATTTCTACGATGGAGGCCACTTCTGATTTTTATGACAGCGATGGTGAAACTTTGCGTGAGCATGATACAACAGTTGTTTCACGGATGCAAAGTAACCCTATTGAGTTGGCACGTGAAGAGACTCAAGAGTTGGGTACTACAGATGCAGTTGGTGTTGATAATTTATGTCATGGTGAATCTGATTTTTCGGATCAGACCTTTGAAAACCAGCTAGAGGATTCATATGTTGATATGGAATCCCAGGATCATGCGTTGGATGAGCATGCAGTTACTTGTGGAGTAGAAGCGTGTGAAGATATTGTCATACCAGCAACTTCTACCGTACCAGTTGAGCCATCCTTTGAGGTACAGAGCAGCAGTACCTTAGATGTTGAGGTGTGCAGGGTTGAGAGCACACATGATGCTGCTTATCATGAGGTGAGCGATGACGGATCAGCGTCATATCATAGTGCATATGGTGAACAGGATATCTTGTTTGGGGCTCGTAAGTTCCAGAATCCTCATCATTTGGTTGGGCAACTACATGTGGATGACACTATGATTACCACCGCCCTTGAGCATTTTGACGTTGCTCGTCAGATGTTGACTACCTATGGTTGGAGTCCTCCTTCGACAGAGGAGCACAGTGATAGTGGTTTTTCCCTTGCAGTGATACACGCACTCCGAGAAGCGATTGGAACGATGAAACAAAATTACCTAGGACTACTTGCGGACAGGGATTTCCTTCTCGAGTGGGATTGCATTTGTTATGATGCATGGAAGGGAAAAGAGGAGCGGATCGATGAGCTCACTCATGAGCTCGAGGTGACTATGGTTTCATTACATAGCACCCCGTTGGCTCTTCGTGAGTCACAGTTACAGATTGAGAGGCTTACCATGGCGTTGAGTTTGGCACAATCTTCACCACCTTTGGATATCGTTCAGTCTTGCATGGCAGTGGTTGGTGAGGAGTATACACCCATGGTTCATAGCCGAGAGGGAGATGTTGAGGATGTAGTTACATCCAGCACGGACACGGGAGCAGTTGATACAGATAGGATGAGTGCACTAGATGAGAGTTGCAGTGAGCCACGCATTGCACCAGGTTCTCATGAGATTAGTCCCGTGATAGGTGATGCAGGGCAGGTTATTGTTAGTTCCTGTGACATGGTTGTTGGTTCACTAGAGAGTTGTGTGACAACCCTCGATACTTGCCCATCTTCACAGCAGATATTCAGAGTCTCATCCAGTTGGGAGATTGGTACTTGTGATGATTTGTTTCCCTCTCCTGGAAGCAAATCAATCTTTTCATTTGATACAGTTGACTATGGTCGGCAGCTGGTTGAGCCTAGTCAGGAGTACAACTCAGTTTATTATTCCAGCGATTCAGAGATGGATGATTCTGATCAGGATGGAGTGATTGTGCAGTTTGTGAATAATCCATTGTTTGAATTTGATGGTGGTTCGATCTATGATAACCCACTTTTCGAGTTGGACGTTGATCGTACTCCTGATACTAGTTCCAAGTTGGGTGATGATCGTAGTGTTTGGGATTGTTCCAGTGCATCGCAATTCCAAACCAAACTCACAGAGGAGTTCAATGAGGTGTACACGGTGAGGAGTGCTTACAGTTTTGTCTTTGATCCACCTGTACATGATTCAATGCACCATACTTGTGCACAGGGTGATTCTCTCGGTACAGTCGAGGGGAGTGATTCATTACGGTGTGCAGAGTTACCATCTTCACAAGATGGGATTAGCGGATGCAGGTATTTGACTCGGCAGTTTGCGGGGTATTACTTGCAGGGGCAGCAGTCTGTTATCCATCATGCCGATGTGTATTTGACAGGGCTTGATACTTCTATGTCGCAGATTTCTCATACAGGTGCATGGCTACAGGGCGACTATGGTATTAGTTGGCATGATGGCTTGGACAGTTATCACATCCATGAGGTTTTAGCAGAGGACAGGGAGAGATTCAGGATAGTAGATGCTTCTAGAAGTTTTTATCTCTGCATGACGGATGGATGTGGATTCATATTGTATTGGGATCCCGGTGGCGACAGCTTTGACACAGAGTATGGGGTGGGTCCCATTGAGATACTTCACTATTCTCAGCATGGTGAAGTTGGAGGCAGTAGAGCGCAGTGGCAGCCTGAGGAGGATCGTCACGACAGACTTTTACGCTGGGTTTGGGATCCAGGTATTGATTGCGTAGTTGAGTTTTGATGATGCTACAGGGGATAGATCGTGATGTGTGGGACATTTCACAGTTTTTTCTTTGGGGCCTTCCGAGGATCGGAGTTTTCTTTCGCATTAAGAATTGCTTGGGGTCAAAGCAATTTTTAGGAAGGTGGACTATCATGTCCCCCATTTTGGCGAAACATCGAGAGATGGTGAGATTGGCCTATCATGAGACCCTCGTGAGGTAAGCCAGTGGTTAGAATTAAGCATGGGAGTTTAGCTCAACATCAGTTAGCGTTTTGATCAATTGGCTTCGTTCGGGCTCATTCGGACGTTTATTCGCAATTGCTATTTTAGCGAGTTCTTAGCTGACTACTATTTTAGCGGTATGGCTTCAGCATCGAATCACTTGAGTTAAATCCGGCCGAGCCGAGCGAATCGGATGATAGCGGGAGAAATATTAATATTTAATTGCATTGATTAAATATTAATTATTTAATGTTTATAATATAAAGTTATAATTTTAAATTATAACTTAAGTGATTCTCATAAAGGGGGCGCCCATCATCAAAAAGGGGCCAGTTAATAATTATAATTTATTATAATTATTTGACGGAGAACTATTGAAAGATTAAAAGATTAAAAGTTGAAATATTTAAAAATTCCCTATCTTTAAGGAAATCGCACTTTTGAGAAGAATAAAGAGTTTTGCCTTGGGAATTGTGCATTATGATATTTTATGAATTGAAAATTTGCCAGTCTTTGCCAGAGAACGGAGACCTTAGGGTTTGAGTTCGAAATTCGTTGGAGAACGAGCCATCTCCATCGAAGCAGTTCAGAGGATGTGAAATAACATCTGATTTATTGCCATCAGAGGAATTTCTTCATTTCAGAAGAAGTTGCAGAGCATCACAGAGTTGATATATTCAGGGGTTTTCAGCGTTGAATCCAGTTGAACAAATCTATTCAGGAAAGCACCTATTTTTACCAGATACAGGAGACCACAGAGAAGGCTGTATAGTTTATTTATTGATATTGCTGCACACAGGGCCGTACTGTTTTGTACCTGGCCGTACTATTCAAAGAGAGCCATATGTGGGTTCCAGAGCAAAAGCATCTCTTTCCTTTGCAGTTAGTTCTCACTCATCAAGGCGCCTAACATCACAGAGTCTCTGGAGGATCAAAAGAAGCTGTACAAATCTGAGTTATTGCTGACAGCCGTACCAGTCAATGTCAGGCCGTACCATCACATAAAGCCGTGTTTCTTCTTCTTGAGGGAAAACGCCTATTATAATAGCTTCCAATCTTCATCAAAGGGTGCGCCTACCAAGCTGGAGTCATCTGCAAACACTGGATGGAGGGAGAAGGACATATCTATTGCAGCCGTACCATTCCCATCAGAACATTTAATGCTGTATTAAAAATCAGGTTTTCAATAACCATTGCCTTTTACTTTGCATGTCATCAAATCTTTATTGTAATAGTTGCAGAAGTATAATTTATGAACCAGATTCAGTATCTATATTAGGGTTTGAGATTTACGAAGTGAAATCATTCTTAAAAGCATTTATTTCAAATATATGCAAAAATCGTACCTTTCATTAATTGTTCAAAACCTCAAAAAGACAAGCAAAAACCAAAAACCTTCAGAAAAACCTAAAAATCGGTCGGGGCGATGTTAGTTACCGTTGCACCAAAGCGGTTGGTAGTGGCTGGCACACCCCTCTTGGCGTTAAGGGGCATCCCGGAGATAGGTACTCCGCCCGAAGGCCAGGACCCGTGGGCTGGGCAAACGCTCCGGACAGACCTACGTCACCTTCCGATAGGGGCCCGCAACGGGACATCACAACCCACCACGCTCCGCGGGTCTCAACCTCGAGACCTCCGGCTCTGATACCAAGTTAGTTACCGTTGCACCAAAAGCCCGGACTAGTAGTGAACAACACCCTCTTAGCGTTAAGGGGCATCGGGATAAGGTACTCCTTGAAGACCACGGACCGTGTTTGGGCAAACCCGTTCGGATAGACCTCACGTCACCTTCGATAGGGGCCAGCATCCCGAGGACATCACCACATTTTCAGTTAGTTCTTTCACTTTTGGAATTGTATTGGAAACTTGCAAAAGTTTCTTTCTATCCTTTTGGTGTATCGCAAACTCATATTTTTAGTTTTCAGATTGAAAAAAAACATTGTAACACTTCATTTCAAAGTATTTTCAATCAAAGCAGGATAAATTTCAGACTTGTTGATGTGATTTTCGTGATCGCACCAACACAGAATAAAGTTTCCCAACAGATACTCTATCCTCTCTTGAACAAAGTTTCCTGCATGCTAAGATTGCGAGATAGATCATGCATTTAACTCCAAGGTTCCTTCATGCAATAGAATACTCTCAGTTGGCTCGATGTGTTTTGCTGGTATTTCAAGGGGACTTACACAATTGTTCGGCAGCTGATAGCAGACAGCAGATTAAGGGCTTTCATGTAATTTGGATGATTTGGCAAGTGAGTGCAAATTTCCTAACGCTAACCATAAATGAACTGAATTTAAATAAGTATAGGGCCTAAGAAGTTTATGTTCTATCTAAGGACGGGAGGTGGGATCAATCTCGACAGGCTTCGACCAGACTCTGCTCCGCCTCACGTTGGACAACTTACACAAAGTTGGTGCAATCTTCAAAGGAGTGACAAGAGATTTTCAAATTATAACTCAACATGTAAGTACCATCAGAACGACGCATACAAACACCTGAATCACAATCGAAGTTAAATTTGTAATGTTTTCCAGTTGACCACACAAGGCAAACTTGCCATCAGCAAGCCGCTAGTGGTATGGATAAAAATGAAGTTGTCTCGATTGACACCACAAATCCACAGCTAACATCTACTTGCATGAAAATGAAAACTACTCTACTTTACGCTACTTTAAGTAGAAGGGATGAAGAAACCTTGCTAGCTGCTTATAACAAAGATGAATTCACCATTCAATGAAAGATCTTTTATTATAATAGTTTTCACAACAATCTCTTACAAAGTTTTTGAGGGAAAACTTTCCTTTTCCTTCAAACTATGCTATGCTAAGCTATTACTACTAAAGTGTCTCTGCTCTACTCTCTAGTCTGATCTCTAAGCTCTACTTCTACTAAGGTACAAATGAGGGGGGATGCCCCTTTATATAGCTGGCCAAGTCCAATGGACGGCTCAGATTACAATCGGCTGGATGGCCTAGATTGTGCCACCTCAGCCCTAAACAAGATTCACCCTAAAAACCGCCACCAAGAGGAGTGGGGTAATAAATGAGCCATTAATGGCCACCATCTTCCAGAAGATTCCTGTCTGGAAACGCGTTCACACTGCTTCAATTTCTTGGACTGGTATGGCAAGCACTTTCTCGATCTGAAACTTCAAGGCTGAAACTTCATTCTTTCGCTTGATGATGATCTTTAACACTTGGGTCTTCATAATTTCAATTCTTGAATTTGAAGAATTTCAGTCTTGGCCTCGATCATTTCTTCACCTAAGTTGGGCGCATTCAGATCCATGTGGAGGAGTTTCAACACTTGGCCATTTCTTGCAATTTTTCTTCCTTTGAGGTTGAAATGTAGTCTTGGAGTACTTGCTTCATTGCTTCAAGTCATCGTGCTCTGGCCTTGACGTTCATCCTGCAAAACAGATAAAAAGAAGAGCATCAGAATACTTATAATATAAACTCACCTTACTTACCTGATTTTCATGCTTTAACCTCCAAGGGTTCATCGTTTTTCTCTAGCCAACTTTGCTTTCTTCATGATATTTCAACATCTATAGGCTGGGGCATATAACACCTGTGCATCATATTTCAATGCCTTAGACAAATTTCATCTTCCTCAAGGGTGCATTTTTAAAAAAAAGTCATCTTTAAAAGTGTTAGCTTCAACTGCATCTTCTTCACTTTTCCGGCTGAGGCGTTCACTCCGACATTTCATCCAACTCTGGCTCGAGCAAAATGCTTTCATCAGGAATTTGATCAAAAATTATCTAGGTATCCAACTTCAAATTCATTTGCCAAGGCATTTTTATGTCCACAACACATTTTATTCCTTGCCTTAGAAATTTTCTTAAATTTTCCTTAGGAAATTCATCAATCCTGTGCCCATCAAAAATCTCCATCTTGAAGGCCTCGGCAAAGTGGGGAAGACTTTAAAATCCATTCCTTATCGCAGACGTCCAATACCCAGAAGAAAATTCCCTTCAGAAAGCGTCAAATTCATGTGTCTCCAAACGAAGGGGTACATTTAATTTTTTGAATTTTAAACCTTAGAAAAATATTTCTCCATCAAATTTATTTTCATTCTTCACACCTAGGCATAATTTCTTTGCTCTGCCTTGACAATTTTCTTCAATCTCATGAAGCCGGAATATTCTTGACATATCCACAGCCAATTTTATTCATGCCTCTGAAAAATTTCACACCTCCGTTAGACTTAGGCGTATTTCTCAAGAGGTGAAATTTTGATACTTAGAAAAATTTTAACATGTCATCACCAGCCTGGGCGCATTTGAGTTTTTCCCCTGCCATTAGCAAACACTTAGAATAATTTTCAAAATTCACTCCTCCAGCTTAGGGCGCATTTTAGACCTTGAGCTTCAAATTTAAAATACTTAGAAACTTTTCAAGCTCAAACTCCAAGTGAAGGCGCATTTAGGGGTAGCTACTCCAAGTTATTCATACTTAGAAACTTTCAGCCACCTTCTTCTTCCTTGGGCGCAAATGACCCCTTCTAGTTCAAGTTTTTATACTTAGAAAAATTTCCATGTGCTTCCTCCAAAGTAAGGTGCATTCAAGGGGTGGAACTTCAAATTTCAATCTTAGAAAATTTTTGAAGTATCCTCCAAAGTTGGGCGCATTTCACCCCTTGAGCTTCAAATTTGAGACATTTAGGAAAATTTTAGACTCCTTTATCTTCTCAAGCTTGGGCGCATTTCCCTAGGCAAGCTTCCATTTTTCATGCCTTAGAAAAATTCTCATCCATCTTCAGCTTCTTAAGGTGAATTTTGATGCTGGACTTGAAAATTTATCAAACTTGGTGGGTTTCATGTCTTTTGCCAAATTTGGAGTGATTTGCTCATGCTAACCCTAGCTTGCCCTAACTTTCTATTTTTAGAAAGTTCTCCAGATTTCGCATTTCAAGCTAATTTCGGGCTTCAGAAGGCTTGATTTTCGTTTTGCCTTGATCCTCGTGACATGACTAAGCTGTTGACGCCTGATGCCTGCATGCACCTGCTATTTTTAGCAACTTACTAAAAATAGCAATTGCTCAGAAT
This sequence comes from Sequoia sempervirens, assembly GCA_007258455.2. Classification (NCBI taxonomy): domain Eukaryota; kingdom Viridiplantae; phylum Streptophyta; class Pinopsida; order Cupressales; family Cupressaceae; genus Sequoia; species Sequoia sempervirens. The sequence continues at coordinate 32,080 of VDFB02151054.1, forward strand.
GTCTTCAGATTTCGCGTGCTGAATGCCTGAAGTGTGGTGGTCATGGCCAGATGCTGCATTTACATGACTGTCGTGTTTTTCCCTCGAATTTAGGAAACCCTAATTCCTCTGTACCAACCTGCTAAAAATAGTAAGCGCTTGATTTTCCATCTTCTACAACTCCGTTTAACTTGAAATTCGCGCCATGGGGTCCTCATCACCTTCTTGACTTGTTCATGCTAACGCCTTGCGCTAACCTGCTATTTTTGGCATGTTTCTGGAGGTGGTTTACTATTTGTAGCAGCTGCCTGATTTTGAGACTTCCACATCTCCAATTGACTTGAAATTTGAATGTCGTGCTCCTCATTGGTAAACTTGACTGTCCAGACTAGCGCCTGATGCCGACTTTCTATTTATAGCCTGTTTCAGGAACGCCTTACTATAAATAGTAAGTGCTCCGTTTGAATTCAAATTTTACCAGCGGACTCTTTGGAAGATGCTGATCATGATGGGATACTTCAGTTTTTGGAAATTTTGGCATTTGACCCCCCATTTTGAGTCCTGAAGCTTGAAACCCTAATTCATCTTGCATGTGCCTTGAATGAGCTCCATTCAACTCCGTTTCTATTGCATGTCATTGGGTTCATGATTCTGAAGTGTTGGGCAGCTGGCGGAGTGGTACTGCTAAAAATAGTAAGTGTCCGAGAAAGTGATCTTCTGACTGCCGGATGTGTTTGCATGTCACACTGCCCGAGAGATCTTGAAAAACCCAGAAAAATGATCCACATGCAAGCACTGGCTAAAAATAGCAAGTTCCGGAAAAGTGACCAACTCCGCTTGCATGTTACCTCGTTGCGAAGCTCTCGGAAAACCCAGAAGGATTATGCAGACATGCGCTGAAAACTCTGACATGCAAACCCTAAAAATAGCCTCTAAAGGCTGA
>VDFB02151055.1:0-10659 GCA_007258455.2 Sequoia sempervirens
TAGAGATGAGATTATTTGTGATGTGATGCCTATAGATGCTTGTCATATTATTTTGGGTAGACCATTGTAGTATGATAGGAAGTCCATATATGATGGTGAAGCAAACACTTACACAATAACCAAAGATTCAAAGATATGTTATGACACCAGTGAAAGAGAAACATAAGGAAGTGGGCAACGATACTAAAGTATGTGTAATCCTAGAAAAAATTAATTCTAAAAGAGATGCAAATGGAATAGATTTGTTATGCCTTGGTTTCTCATCCAAAATATGTTGGGGAAATGGAATAAGAGCAAGAAATACCCATGGAGATCAAAGGTACATGGTGAAAGATGAAGCACAAAAGCCACTCCTTGGTAAGTTGGAAATTATTTTATATAAAATTTTGGATCATTTGAAACATGCTAGAGATATTTTACAATAGTTAAAGGAAGAGAAGTTGTTGGATAACTTTAGGAAATTTAATTTTATGAAAGAAAAGTCACAAATGAGAACCAAGAGACACAAAGAGCATGCTGATTTTAGAAGGAGAAGACAAGAATTTGAGGAAGACCTAATTTTAGCTCATCAATTAAAGGAGAGGTTTCTGAAAGGAAAATTTGGGAAAAGTGGGAGTGTTTCAGATTTTCATGATACAACATGAAGGTTACAACAACTACTAGAAGGGAAGAATAAGGAAATTGATAAAGTGATGAACTCAAGAACAATCAAGAAGAAATTGAGAAAAGAAAACAAGGAATATTTGATCAGATGAAAAGGAAGGGAGATCGAAGGGGCAACATGGGCTTGGAAACCCAAACTAGATGAATGTTCATGAGCTCCCACTCATGAAACATTCTTTCTCACCCGGGGTGTTTGATGCAGGGGAATTCGGGTACATGAACAATCCTGCACAACTAAAATCATTTTAAATTTTAATGTTTGTATTTTGTTTTAATTTTTCTTGTAGGCACAATTTATTAAAATCCTCAACTCCTCCAACATAGTAAAGTATGAACAATTTTTTTCCCACTCCTCTGGTTTGAAATATCTGCATTTATGGTAGACTCTGCTTTGGGGGTACCCCATGGTCCCCCATGTCCTGTTCTGACCAGATGCTTGCAATGACACATGCTACTTTGACAACCTTAGGGGACTCTCATGTGTTGTTTGTTGTTGGTGACCCCATGATTCCTGGTCTACCTATTGTAGATGTTCCAATGATCCCTATCACTCTGGGTTTAAAGGGATGGAAAAATGTGTTGACTAACTCGAGTCTAGTTTCTAAGACTTCTAATATTGGCCCTGAGGTGGAGATCTTTGTCTTGGGTACTGAATTATCTATCCCTATAACTATTAGTGATAGAATTTTTTCTTCCATGGAGAATGCGGTGGTGGGAAAATTATTCTCCTTTCACCCTATTGTTGATATGGTAAGAAGATGGGAAACTACAAAATGGAATCTAAAGGGAAGTGTGGATGTCTGCACCATGGTTGGTGGACTCTTCCTTTTCAAGTTCCTGGCTGAGGAGTATTTTATTTTGATGCCCTCTTTGGGCCAAAGGGTTTATGGGAAACTTGGTCTATCTTTGTGCCACTGGAAACTGGGTTTTGACATTGCTATCGATATCAACAAGTTGGCTCCAATGTGGGTGTGTTTACCAGGACTACCCCTGGAGTACTAAGATGATTCTATTTTCAAAGTATTGGTGATTCTTTGGGTCATTTCATCACCTCAGATTCCATTACCAAATCAAAATCCAGGTTAGTGTTTGTACATTTATGTGTCAATATTGATATTAATAAGACCTTACCCTTTTCTGTGAAGCTTTGTTCCAAATTTGGGTCTTGGACTCAACAAGTCTACTATGAAAATGCTATGATTTATTGCCAAAAATGTGTTAAACCTGGTCACCTTAGTTTGAACTGTAAGTCCATGGTAAAATATAACCCCAGCCCTAGTGAACCATATTTGGGTTTCCTCACTAATAGTTACCCTTTCGAGGCTGATATCCTTAATATCATGTTGGAAAAACAAGGATAGACAACTGAGAGGGGGGGTGAATCAGTTGTCACAAAATAATAAAAATTTCAAAATTTACTTAAGTTAATCTTAGATCTGATGAATAAGCAATTAACACATCAGAGAGCCAGAGAACACTGATATTTTTTACGTGGAAACCCTGTTAGGGGAAAACCACAGTGGATGTTAGTCCACAATATTATACCCTGTTAAAATTATAATGAAAACAATAAAGGGAATGCACATGCATTCGCATTAATAATCGCCAGAGCTTCACCGCTTCTCTATTATAGAAGGCTCACTTCCGCAACAATACAAAATAGGATTAAATACAGGGTACCTAACCGGTAGAAAATAGCTTCTACACAAAGCCCCAGACGCAGCCCAATTAAGCTACAGAAAACTCCTTCACTTTTCACTTCAAACTCATCTTCACACTTCGCTCTCCTCTTCTCGCCACCGCCTCTGCCAACCAAACGCATTACTGCAGCGCTGCCCCGCAGAGCACACCGGGTGAGCAATACCCTGCGTGAGCTACACCCAAGTGCTTTCAGCGAGCTGTTCGGGCTGAACCAGAGAGTGGGTCGAGGGCTTACCAAACAAATCAAAGCATTAATTATGATGTATTGAAGCCTATAATGGCATTTGAGATGAATAAGTGTAATGAGGGTGTTAAAAGTTTCAAGGTTCCTGATAAGGAATTTGGATTAAAAATGCAATGTAAGGGAAAATTAGGTTCTAGGGGTTTTGATTAATGATATTATGCTTAAATAGGTCAAATAAACTTGGATAGTGAATATCCAATGGTTTTTAGGTGATAGATTTTAATAAATCTCTAGTTTGTAATTTCAAATTTTTAAATTTTAGTTTAGGCGGGAAAAGGAGTTTTAGGTGTTTTAGAGGTAATTATGCATTGTAATCAATTCCAATCAGTTGGATCAGTTGGGGGATGGTTCTATAACCCAAAAATGGTCATTTGTATGGAGGTTGGGCATTTGGAGAAGTGACTGTACGGACTGCTACAAAAAATAGTGAAAAAACATAGTTTTCTTGCATTTTCTTGAGTCTTTTTGATGATCTATTGATTCCTTTTGAATTTCTAATCAATTGGATGGTTCAAGAACCTGCATTTACTTTCAATTAACCTCTTGAATGATCTGATACATGTTTATAATCAGTTCTTTGCATTATATTGTTGACTGTCCTAAAAAAAGTGCAAATTTTTCACTAATTTTGGTGATTTTCATGGATGATTGATCCATTTCAAGGTAGAATGCTGCTGTGACCTGTGAAATGGATCATTACTAACATGTATCATACAGATTTAACCAACTAATGTGCAGGAAGGAAGAATATCAGGGTGTACACCAAGTTGTCAAAGGGAAAAGTGCTTGAAGATGGAGGCTAGGGTGTAGCAGCAGAAGATCTGCCTTAATGAGGGGCATGTTTTCGAGTTTGGATCAACTAAATATGTTGTCCTAATGGTGTAGAGACAATGAGCAAGTTCTGGAAGTGATTGGAAGGTTAGTTTTCAAGAAGCCCTAGTTTTTGAGGCAAGCTGAGGAGGGGTTTGTGCTGGAGCATGATAGAGGTGTCATAGAGGGCTAAAAACTTGGATTCCTTGGTTTTGAGTCATTTTAGGAGACTTATGAAAGTTTCATGGTCAGGGGAAAAATTTAAAGAGGGGTTGCTTTGTAAAATAGGGCTAATTAGGCCTAATTTTAAGGAAACAACAAGGTTTGAAGTGAGGTTGTCTGAAACAATTGATGCCAAGGAGTTGACATGATGTTTTTCATCACAATCCACATCTGAAACCATCATTATATTGTAGGTTCATTTGCAAAATTTGAGGAAGAAGTCAAAAATCCATTGCCAAAGGCCTAATAGGCTAGATGGCTATGTGAGCAACAAAAGAGAGTTTTGTATAAAATGGAGGGTTAGGGCTTGAAACCCATTTGAATCAAGTTTTTTCAAGTCTTTTGAGATCATTTCAATGATTAGGAATCACAAGGGAGGCAGATAGGTCTTAAGTGCAAGGTGAAGGCCTTATTTCTAAGTTGGTGTCTAGTTGAGAGATTGAAGAACAAAACTTTGTTAATCTTAAATCTTTGTGTATCTTTTGAGATCCCTGACCCTCTACATCAGAGTGGTATCAGAGCAGTGAGTAGGTCCTTGAGGGATTGGAGAAACAGCAATGGCACCAAAAAACCAATTGGCAAGAGAGTTGGAAGAGTTGAAGGAGATCTTGGAGAGGGAGAGAAAGAGGAGACTTGAAAGGCAAGAGGCAGGGCTGAGCAAGAGAGAAAGAAATGGAGAAGGGAGAGAGACCATGCAAAGCAAGGATAAATAACCTTGAGGAGGGTAGGAGGAAGAAGACCAAAGAAGACTGAAGACAATGATGAAGATGAAGAGCATGTGAGGGTAAATCAAGAACAAGCAGCAGATGAGATAGAAGACCCTGAGGAAAGGAGGTTATTGAGGTTGTTGAAGGCAGTACAAGGTCATGGAGGGAAGAGTCACATAGACTTACCTATCTATCAAGGGAAGATGGATAGTGAAGAGGTATTGGGATGGCTTGATGCCATGGAAAACTACTTTGAATTTGAGGAGATGGATGAAGAGAGGAAAGTCAAGTTTGCTAAAACCAAGTTGAGAGGCACAACATTGACATGGTGGACAAGTTTCCAGAATGATAGGATGGCTAGAGGATTGGCAAAGGTCTCTACATGGGCAAGGATGAAGAGTTTGGTCAAGGAGCAATTCCTACCATCTAATTATACCATTCATGTGAAAAGGCTGAGGCAGAATTTAAAGCAAAAGGACTTGGATGTTATGTCCTATACTGAGCAATTACACAAGCTTAGTATTAGAGGAGGTTATGAGGAAGAGGATGAGAAAATAGCCAGGTACATCAATGGCTTGAGGTACAATCTGCAAGATGAGATTGGTTTGCAATTGCCAAGGACATTAGGAGAATGTTTTTAGTTGGCCATTAGAGTAGAATAAAAGGTGAAAAGGAAGCAAGAAAGATCAAGCAATGGTGGAAGAGGAGGTAGTTCAAATAGGGGCAGAGGTAATAGAGAGCAAGGACAAGGAAGTAATGATAAAAGCAGCAATGACAAAGGTAAAGAGATATTTTCTGATCAAAGAGGTGGGTACACTCCAAGAGGAGGAGGCAGATTTGGACAAGGTAGAGGACCATTCACAGGTAGATGTTTCAATTGCAATGAACCAGGGAATCCTTCCTTCAAGTGTCCTAAATGGGAACAAGCTGATAAAGGAAGAGAAAGGAGAGCTAACTTGGTACAAGAAGAAGAAGACAAGAAGGAGGAACCAAAAACATTTATGGCAGACCCTGTGACTGATGGTGAGTTTCTCATGATCAAGCAAGGAGAAAGGCTTCATCAAGAACCAAAGGTAACCATTTTCAAAACAAATTGTCTCATTCATGGTAAGATATGCAAATTGCTCATAGATTCAGGGTCACATAGCAATTTAGTTTCACTTGATATGATAACCAAGTTAGGGATTGAAACTTTTGATCACCCTACTCCCTACAAGGCCACTTGGGTAACTCAAGGACAGCATGTAGAGATTGGTAAGAGAGCTTTTGTTGATTTCTCAATTGGATCATATCATGATAGGGTGCTTTTTGATGTCATTCCAATGACTTGTGGTCATATCATCTTGGGAAGACCATGGCAGTATGCTAGAAGGACATTGCATGATGGATTCCATAATACGTATTTGGTGCATAAAGATGCTAGTAGATATAAATTGGTTCCTTTGCCTTTGGAGCAGCCTAATGAAAACTTTGTAATATGTTTTGAGAAGCATTTGCAGGTAAATGAGCAGGGTAAGATAGGTAAGATAGCGGAAGATACTGGTTGGAAGAGAAATGATGAGTTGCAGCAGACATATGAAGAGTACAGTCCTAAAAATCAGAATATTTGGGACTTGGACAGTATTAAGATTGGGAGTATTGAATGCCCTATTGTTGAGGGTAATAGGAGTTGTGTTCTTTCACAAGGAAATGAGTGGAATAAAGGCAGAAACAGGGTACAAGGACAGGTTGTTATCAAGTAGCAAAAAGGAAAAACAAAACTGATTTTTGACACTAACATGTTGAGTGACATGAATGCAGGTTGGAAGAAAAGGAAAAAGGTAACTTTGGGAGATTTCATGCTTGGTAAGGTACAAACATATAGGAACAAGGATTATTATGGTAGCAACAATTTGGATGCTTTTTGGGGCAAGAAATCTTTCTTTCTTGGGGAGAATGGTGCAGGAGCACCCAGGGCCTTCAAGGAGCAATTCAAGAACCAGGAGAGTGCAAGGGTCAGGAGGACCTTCCAAGCAAGTCAAAACATTAATTATGACCTTTTGGAGCCTATAATGGCATTTGGGATGAATAAATGTAATGGGAATGTTAAAAGTTCTAAGGTTCCTGATAAGGATCCTAGGTTAAAAATGCAATGTAAAGGGAAAGTCATGTTCTAGGGCTTTGATTAATGATCTAATGCTTTGGGTAGGTCAAATAAACTTGGATATTGAAGATCCAATAGTTTTAAGGTGGTAAATTTTAATAAATTTCAAGATTGTAAAATTCAGATTTTTGAATTTCACTTTGGGCGGGAAAGTAGTTTTTTGAGTTTTAATCACTTTTATGCAACTTAATCAATACCAAACGGTTGGATAAGTTGGGTAAAGGATATAAAAAGCCAAAATAATAATTTTTACGGAGGTTGGGCGTTTGGAGAAGTGACTGTACAGACTGCTACAGAAAATAGTGAAAAAACATAGTTTTCTTGCATTTTCTTGAGTCTTTTTGATGATCTATTGATTCCTTTTGAATTTCTAATCAATTGGATGGTTCAAGAACCTGTATTTACTTTCAATTAACCTCTTGAATGATCTAATACACGTTTATAATCAGTTCTTTGCATTATATTGCTGACTGTCCTAAAAAAAGTGCAGATTTTTCACTAATTTTGGTGATTTTCATGGATGATTGATCCATTTCAAGGTAGAATGATGCTGTGACATGTGAAATGGATCATTATTAACATGTATCATACATATTTAACCAACTAATGTGCAGGAAGGAAGAATATCAAGGTGTACACCAAGTTGTCAAAGGGAAAAGTGCTTGAAGATAGAGGCTAGGGTGTAGCAGCAGAAGATCTACCTCAATGAGGGGAATGTTTTTGAGTTTGGATCAACTAAATATGTTTTCCTAATGGTGTAGAGTCAATGAGAAAGTTCTGGAAGTGATTGGAAGGTTAGTTTTCAAGAAGCCCTAGTTTTTGAGGCAAGCTGAGGAGGGGTTTGTGCTGGAGTGTGATAGAGGTGTCATAGAGGGCTAAAAACTTGGATTCCTTGGTTTTGAGTAATTTTAGGAGACTTATGAAAGTTTCATAGTCAGGGGACAAATTTAAAGAGGGGTTGCTTTGTAAAATAGGGCTAATTAGGCCTAATTTTAAGGAAACAGCAGGGTTTGAAGTGAGGTTTTCTGAAACAATTGATGCCAAGGAGTTGACATGATGTTTGTCATCACAATCCACATCTGAAACCATCATTATATTGGAGGTTCATTTGCAAAATTTGAGGAAGAAGTCAAAAATCCATTGCCAAAGGCCTAATAGGCTAGATGGCTATGTGAGCAGCAAAAGAGAGTTTTGTATAAAATGGAGGGTTAGGGCTTGAAACCCATTTAAATCAAGTTTGTTCAAGTCTTTTGAGATCATTTCAATGATTAGGAATCACAAGGGAGGCAGATAGTTCTTAAGTGCAAGGTGAAGGCCTTATTTCTAAGTTGGTGTCTAGTTGAGAGATTGAAGAACAAAACTTTGTTAATCTTAAATCTTTGTGTATCTTTTGAGATCCCTGACCCTCTGCATCACACAATTTGAGATGTATATGAAATTTTGTAATGCATATCCTCGTATAAATATTGGGAAAACAATGTTTCAAAGGTTAAAGCCATACTATGTGAAGATAAACAAGTTTTTTGAAACTTGTTGTTTCCGTTATCATATTGAATTTGATCTCTACTATCAGGTGTTTCGAAAGATGAGAGAAGAAAGATGTGGGTTTCAAAATGCACCTCCTAAATAGGCAAGTTTGTTCATAAATTCTATATTATGTGATCATGAAAATGGACCTCAAATAAACTATATAAAGGAATTTGTGAGACATGTGGAAATTTGGCTAAATTTCCTTTAAAGTGGAATCTTGACCTAACAAAGACAGTAAATTGCAAGAGGTAAGTACTATTTTTAGAGAGTTTATTTGTTTCAATTTCTTATAGATTGTTATTTGGATTCTCTTTGATGTAATGTTTCATTGATTGTGTGGTTTATTAGTTATTCACATATTTTACTCACACAGTACAAGTATGTAAAGTTGCAAACAAATTTTGGGAAAGAATCCACAAGGTCGAACTATGTAGAAGAGGAGATTCCCATTGGAAAATTTATGGAAGATTTTTGAAAATTGATATGATCATACATACAACATTCCTTTTTTGCTAAGTGGCAAGCACAACAATTCCAAACATTGAGAGATACTTTCCCATGTGGAATAGTTCTATTAGTAGTTGACTTTGCAGAAAATTACTCCTTTGTACATCAAAAGGAGATTCAATCAAAGTATTACTTTTCAAAGCAAATCACTATTATGGTTCATGTGTGTTATCGACATGCACAATCAAAATTGGATGCTGTTGAGAGTACAGATGAAGAACGGGCCATTAAGAAAGAATATCACTTTTATATTAGTGATGATAAAGAGCATGACACACTTTTTGTCCAACATTGCTTTACAATATTTTTTGAGAATATGAGAAGTAGGGGTGTAAAATTTGAAAATCATTTTGTATGGTCAAATGGATGTGCGACACAATTCAAATCTTCACGACCATTCTATGCACTTTGTAGATATCATAAAATATACAAAATACCATATGTTTGGAGTTTTTTTGAGAGTGGTGATAGAAAGGGTGAGCATGATGGAGCAGGAGATTGCATCAAACGAGCTTTAAGAAAGCATCAAATGAGTTATCCGGAAGATCGTCTAGACAATGCGCATGATGTTGTTGAATGGTGCAAGAAACACTTTGCATCAAATGTGGTTGACACATCTTCAAGAACAAACTGACACATTCCACATAAAGTGTTTTGGGAGATATCAGGTATGTATAAATTACATTAAATCAAAAATTTGAATTTATTTAAATTTAAAATATATATATATACATATTTGTTCACATAAGTTTTTTGTTGTACATATGTATCTAGGTGTGGATAGAAGATCGATGCATGGATGCAAGAGGGTAGAAAAAACAAGATCTTTGCATTGTGTTAAGAGTTCAGATAGTCGCCATTGATGGACATTAGACACAAGGGATTACTCTTGTTTTTGCACTGAGTGCATTGAGGGAAAATCTAATTATGCATGCAACAATCAAGAACTTGGATATGTTGGTAAATGGGATACGATGCCACTAGTTGTTTCAAAAACATATGATGAAAATGAGGAAGAAATATTTGAAGACATTCCTTTCATTTCAATTGATTATGACCATATTTCAGGGTTGGTTAGAAAAGGTACGTGTGTAAGTTTTCAATAATTTAAATATTATATATATCTAGTTAATGATCTTTACAGAGACATTTCTAATTTTTTAGAATTTTTTTTGTATAAATTTGGTTGTCTGGGGAGATGTTTTTGTAGTCCTTAGCACTTGGCTTATACAGAGCATGAAGGTGTTAGCTATTATTTATTGTATTTACTTATGAGGAAGAGGAATAAATATGAACTTCAGAACATAAAGTGATGGAATGTCAAATTTCCATAGGTGAAGTTTAAGATTTAAAATTTTATATACATTGTATTCACATGTGCACATTACATTATAAACATTAAATATATATTATGTACAAACCTTGGCTTGAGGAAAATGTTGCACACATTCATATGTCTTACCTTAGGTTCATGTTTACCATGCAGGTTCTGTTGTAGTGCAAGGGACATATCTAAAAGAAGTCAAAGTTGTTCAACATGGGATTCATTTTGTTGACTATCAACCTGATAACAAGGTATATCAATATAGTCACTTAATAATTGCTACCACTCTACATATTCATGTAGTTCCACATGCACATGGCCAAAGAAAATGGAGACTAGATAGTGATGATCATCAAAATTCTACATGTTATTGAAATGGGCTGAACCCGGAGATCTTTGACTTAAGATTATATCCATGGTTTTCAAAAAGCTCACTTATGAAACCTATACATGTTCAAATGAGAACATAAAAAGTAACACATACATAGTTGTAAAATCGACACAATTACAATTATATGTACATATTTGTTCCATGGAAAATTCTTAAGCTCAAGAATCTTTGATAGCATCATCTCTCACTTTTTTGGTTGCATGTAAACCCATATATATGCTCTCAATCCTTATTTGAAACGTAGTGAGTTTTTTTAAAATCATTTTTCCTAAATTACAATTATATGTACATATTTTTTCCATGGAAAATTCTTAAGTTCAAGAATCTTTGATAGCATCATATCTCACTTTTTTTGGTTGCATGTAAACCCATATATATGCTTTCAATCCTTATTTGAAATGTAGTGAAGTTTTTTAA
>VDFB02151056.1:0-33118 GCA_007258455.2 Sequoia sempervirens
TAGTGTCATTGGACTTGAGATTTGTCATACATTTGGTCTTGAGGTTGATTTTGAGATGAGTATGGACTTGAGTTTTGGTTGCTACCTCTTTTACTTGAGCTTGATGGGCTGCTTCTTCCACCTCTATATGAATTTCTTCCCCTTACTCTAAAATTTGATCTTCCCTGCCTCTACCATAACTGATTGAAGCTTGTGATTTGAATGCATGGTCCAATGATGAGTTTGTTGACCTGCTTAACCTATGCTCATGAGAAATTAGAGATGCATGGAGCTCATCAACTGAAAATTGTGAAAGGTTCTTTTTTTCTTCAATGGCCACAACTACAGATTCAAACCTTGTGGATAAAATCCTTAAAAAAATTTCAACCACTCTCTTATTTTCAAATGTATCCCCATGAGATCTGATTTGATTTACCAGTCCAATAATTTGAGTGAAGAATGAGTCTACTGATTCATTATCCTTCATGTAAATTGTTTCAAAATCTCTTCTCAACATTTGTAGCTTAGTTGTCTTAACATTTTCCATACCTTGATAGGCTATTTAACTTTTGCCATACCTTGATAGGCTGTTTGAAGTATATCCCATTCTTTTTTGGACTTTTTTTTTGCTGCAATTCTTGGAAAAATGCTCTCATGCACTCCTTTGAGGATAAAAAAGAGGGTTTTTGAATCCTTCTTCTTATTAACTCTTAATAACTCCTTTTATGCTTGAGTTAATGCATTATATGCTATTGCATCAACTAGTTTTGGGTAACCATTTTCTATAAGCTCCCATAAAGCTTGTGAGAAAAATAATGCTCTCATGGTGATTGACCAATAATTACGCCTAAGGCGTGTCCCTATGTGAACTTTCCAAGTTCATTTTCTCCTTCAACAGTTGAAACATAACAAGAGGCCATGGTTGACAGTGAAACAAATCTCAGTCGTCCATCATTTTTTGCCATTTTCTGACTGCTTTCCCCGCCACTTTTTCATCGCTTTCTCTGCCGCTCCTCCAGCCTGAAAATAAGGCTTTGACGAGGGTTTTAGATTATGTTTATTAAAATGAAAATTACGGCTTAGATCCTGATAATGAAATTATATTTTAACATTACGACATCCTTTACCGGGCTACATATAATTTTTGGATTTTTTATTTTTTATCTTTATCGAAGTGTTTAAATGAAAATGGGAGCAACAAAGGCATTTAAATGAAAACAGGGATTTAAAAATATATTTCTAGCAAACTTCCCTCATTTTGTGCATGTAATGGCACAAGTTTTTTAAATATAAATATTTAAATTTTAGCTATTTTTTATGTATTAGAAATTATTAACTATAAATATAATCTAATTAATATATAATATATTTTTATATAATATTTTATAATTTATAATATATTTTTTAATAAATTAAAAAATATTTTGCATATTAATTATATATTATGTTTATATTTAATTACTACTTATTATAAATAAAATATATACTATATAGAATATTTATATTTAATATTATATTTTTATATAAATAAATAAAATTTATGTTTTTAATAAATTTAATATACTTTTAAATAATACATTTAACAAATATTGAACATATAATATATTAAATATTTTAATTAGTATTATATGTAAAAAATATAACATATAGTCTATCTTAAATTATATTTAGATCTAATAATATTTATTATATATAACATAAGCTATAATAATAAATATAGTTCATAATGCTATATTAGTTTTATATAATAACTAATTTGGTTTATAATATATAATGCTATATTATATAACAATATAATAGTTAATGCACAAATAGTAAATATAATAGATTAATATAATAATGAAATAAATAATACATATTTATATATTAATATAAAAACATTATTAATAATATTAAAATCATTTTCCAAATGACCTACCAATTGATCTCATTTACTAAATATATATTATATTTTTAACAAAATTATTAAATATATATAAATATAAATATATTATTCTTATATTTTAAAATAATATATATAGACCAAAATTTATCCTAATTGACCTTCCACACTTCTTCAGCGTACCCATTGCACACTAAGGTGCAATAGCTAGTCATAGTTCTTCCCATTAAACTGTGGAATTTGTGGGTTTGTCAAGCTTGTGCTTGTTGTTATTAAAGATTAAAAATTATATTTCAATGTATATACCCCAATAGAAAAGGAGGCAAAAATGATTATATTTCAATGTATATACCCCAATAGAAAAGGAGGCAAAAACACATTTAATTACAATTGATTTCAATTACATTTCCGACAGATTCAACAATTAATTAGCAACAAAGGGATGGAACGGTGTGATAAAGGAGGTAGGCAGGTGGTAGTTGGGATTACATTCCAACAAGAACAAATCATTCATCTTTTATAAACTGTGTTATGATGGTATCTCTCTAGTATCCAATGGAAGTGTGAGATGGGGTGAGAGAATCAAATAGAATAGACAAAGTGACAGCCAACACCTCTAAACTATTAACCCACATCCAAACAAGAAAAAACAAAGTAAGCATAAGGAAAATAAAATATTAAATTAAAATACTCCCCATGCTTGAACTTGAATCACATCTCTTGCTCTCCTATTTCTCCTTTTGCAAATATGCCCTCAGATTTGTAGTGTGACTTGTGCAAATACCTGCAAATGATAAGTAGAAAGTTGGAGAAGAATAGCTGTTAAGTTGAAAATGGAGAAGAAAGCTTGCTTTTATAGACAACCATTCGAATGGACGGTTGAGATTAATCTTCTAGAAAGATTATAAGATCAATGGATGGGAATGCATGAGAGGGATGTTATGAAATGGATGGTTGAGATTAAGTCTCAGAAAAGATGACAAGATCAATGGTCCAGAATTGATGCACCAAGAATATGCTATTCTTGGAGGAATCATGACAGGAAGACATGCAAAGACATGCAGGCCATGATAGACATGCAGACTAGGATAGGCATGCAAGGACATGCAGGGACATGCAAGCTATGACAGGAAATTAATGTTATAACAGGGGATTATGACAGGGCATTTTTGACCAAGTGGTGCATAAATAATTTATTTTAAATTATTTATTCAAAAATGGAGGAAATGGACAAGTGGAAAATAAATTATTTATTCAAATTATTTATTTGAAAATAGAGGAAATGGACAAGTGGAAAATAAATTATTTATTCAAATTATTTATTTGGAGAAAATGAAAAGATGAGCATTTAATTAAATTTATTAATTAATTAAATGGAGAGATGGAAATTAGACTTTAAATAATTAATTTAGATTAACTATTTAATTATGGGAGGTGGCATGGGATAGTTAAATGATTTTAATAATTGTTTAACTATGGAAGAATTTAAAGGATCATGAATAGATAAATAATTAATGGTAATTATTTAGCTATAGATGAAAGATGACAAAATAATTATTATTTATTTAACTATTGAAGAAGAGGGAGGAAATTAGTAACACAATTAGTTTATTTAATCGATGAGGATAGAATAAATAGCCATGAATTAATTAAATAATTAAAATTATTTAATTAATAGATGAAAATGGACCGGATAACATAATTAAGTATCTAGGACAAAAGTGATTAATTAAATAATTAAAATTATTTAATTAATAGATGAAAATGGACCGGATAACATAATTAAGTATCTTAATTATGCTAGGACAAAAGTGGCAAGAAATGGAGCTTGCAGGCCTAGATCAATTTTTAGTGTCTACAGGAGGTATAACTACTATTTTTTTTATTTGTATATAATTCTTGAAGAAAATTACAAATGTTATATGTGAAGAAACTAAAGAAAAACCTTATTTCTGAACCAATGGGTTATGAAAATAACAGTAGAGAACAGAGCTCAGTGCTCACTCTATCTAAAAATAGATTGAAAACATGAAAGTCTAAGAATGCATGACTGAAGCTAAACGGTGAAAGCAAAGTTTGTTAACTGTTATTAAAACTAAAGCTAACTGTCTAAATCTGCTCTAAATTAAGAAATGCGCCAACATGCAGCATGACGTGCAAAAGGAATCTAACAAACTAAATCTTGATGCCGGTTATGGTTCCAAAAACAGAAATTGCCTTCAAATCTGTAAAAATAGATTGGTTAAAAATAGCTGGAACATAATTATCAACATTCTATATTTGAAGTCTAAAACAAGTGCAGTCCGTATCGGAAAGATATTCGGGAAGACGCCTCTCTTTCATGTAGTTCATCACCCCACACGCTTTACAGTTTTATTATGTTTTAATTCTCAATTTTTTAAAATCTTAAATTAAATAAGACCAGAAAAAAATACAACCCCTAATATTAAATTGGATGAATTCATGATAAACTAGCTATGGCACCTTGTGCAATGGGTACACCGAAGGGTGTGTAAGGTGAATTAGGAAAAAAATGGTTTTTTTTTTTGCACACATTTGTGTAATAAATGACATCATTTCATAGGTCATTTAGAAAATGATTTTAATATTAGTATTAATTTTTATTTTTATTTTTTTATTATAGAATAATATTATTATGTATTTTTTAAAATTTCATGTATTAACTATTATATTATTATATAAATATTTATTATTTATGCCATTATTTTATGTATTTATTATTATAGTATTATATTATCTATTATTAACTATTATATTGTTATATAATATAGCATTATATATTAAAAACTAAATTATTTATTATATATTAAAAACTAATTATTTATTATATTTTATAAGGGAAAGGATGTGGTAATATGAAAACCTAAATGTGCTTGTTATTAGGACATAATTTTCATTTTAATAAACATACTATATTAATTATGCTAATTTATACTTAACTATGTAAAGTAAAGGATGTAGAAATTTTAAAACCTAAAATATACATTATTAATTATGCTCCAATTTTAAAACCTAAATTTGCTCAGTATTAGGATCTTTGCCCTAATTTCCAGTTTATTTTAAAACCTAAATGTGCTCATTATTAGGATCTTGGCCTTAATTTTCATTTAAATAAACATACTCTAAAAACCCTCGTTAAAACTTTATTTTTGTAACTTTGACTCTCCACATTTAATGAGGGCCAAAATATTTGTCACCTGAAATTATGCAAGTTACAAGAAAATAATGTTTGGGAGGATGAACATATAAGTACAATACAATATATAATTAATATATAATATATCTTATATAATACAAAGTAAATCATATATAATACAATTATATTTATTATATTATATAATATTTAATATAAAAAAATTATGTTATTATTATAATATAATGTATTGTAGAATTAAAAAAAAAAGTATATATATACACATATACACATATACATACTTATATATACTTACTATAGTTAATAATTATTACTATATATTATATTTATATTATCTTTATGTATAGTACACTATATTATTCATATATTATTTGTTATATTTATATTTATATTAATTATACATTATCTAAATAATATAGTATATATTAATATATAAAGTATTTATATATTATTTATTTTATTTATATTTATATTATATAAATAATAGTATATGATATATTATGTTATTTATTATTTATATTTTATATAGTATATTATATAATATAATATTACAAAATATAATACTTATTATAATTATATTTGATTCAACTTATGAATTGATACTAAATATTATTTAAATTTTATTAAATATTTATATTTATATAACATGGTATATTATATAATATTATGTATAATATAAATATAAATATAAATATAATAAATAATATTATATAATATATATTATATTATCTATTATTTATATTTTTAATAGTATAATAGGTAATAATATTATAAAATCTAATACTTATTATATAATTATATTTGATTCAACTTATTAATTGATACTAAGTATTATTTAGATTTTGTTAATTATTTATATTTATATATATAGTATATTATATAATATTATTTATAAATTATTTAATATGATATATAATATAAATATAAGTATAATAAATAATATATAAATATTTTATATGTATTAATATAAATTATATCATTTGAATAATGTATAATATATTATATAATATAAATACAAATACAAATATAACAAATAATATATAAATAATAGTATATAATATATGTTATGTTAGTTATATTTTATATAGTATAATATATGATATAATATTATATTATATAATGAAAATAAATGTATTTAATTTTTTAGATTTTAATTGAAAATCAAATTTTAAAATCTATTTTTTGAAACCAAATAAATAAAATTATTTAAATTTTTAATATAAATTAAAATTTATCACAAAAATATAATATAAAATAATAATAATGAAAATAGATATAATGTAAAATCACGAAGCCTTTATTACTGTGTCATAACGTACTCTGCAGACGGAGCAAAAAAAGAAAAGGACAAAAAGCTATTTAGGAGGGAAAAAGACATGCATCGTGCTGTCCCCTGTCAACTATGCGGATAAAAGCGCAGTTTTTGCTGGAAAACTATTATGAAATTACCGTTTTGTTTTTCATGAAAGCGGCAAAACGATCGACGGGTATAAAGAGTTGGAAAACACGGCGAAAAATAGTCGGAAAACGGCGAAAAACAGTTGAAAAATAGCGAAAAAGATGGACGGCTGAGATTCATTTTACTGTCAACCAAGCCCTATCCTTCGTTTTCCACCGTTGATAGGCAAAATGAGCTCTAAAAACTCATATAGAACACGCCTTCGGCGTAATAAATAAAAAAATTAACACTCGATTTTTATTAATTTTAAATAAAAATAAAAAAACTAATATATAGAAAATTGTTTTCTAAACGTAGAGAAAAAAGCACTAGAAATAAATTAAAAAAAGCACCGCGCATACATTTAGAAAACTATAAGTAATACGCTGGGTAGAATCATAATTCATTTGAGCATTGTTTAACAGCATAATTGGTTATGGAGTTTTCTACGATTATTCCAAAGGAATTAGTTACAGAGACCCTAATGAGAGTGCCTTACAAATTCCACAGCAAACTGAAGAAAGTGTGTAAAAGCTGGAAGGCGGTGCTGGAAGATTCCAGCTTTTATGAAGAAAGAATGAAGTCTGGAATGTGTGAAGAGTTCGTAATTTTGCTAGAGACTTTGAATGATCGATGTAAACAGGGTCCTCTGGTAACTATATATGATCCCATAAACAAGTTATGGGAAAGGCTCCCTCCCGTTCCCGCTGAATTTGAATTTTACTCATATTCCAAGTGTATCTGTGTTAAGCAGAAACTGGTTTTATTAGGCTTGTATAAGCGCTACAGAGCAGGTTCGAAACGCAAGAGGCTAGAGGCAAACAAGGCGATTTTGGTCTATGACTTTGTGTCTTGCAAATGGCGGAAAGGTGCAGATATGCCCACCCCAGAATTCCTAGTTGACTTCGCTTGCTGCGCATCACCGCAAGGACTGATTTACATTGCCGGAGGAAGACAGAATTGTAAAATTACAAGCCAAGCTGCAGTTTACAATGTGGAGGCAGACGAATGGAAGCTTCTTCCCAATATGCTTCAAAGGCGATGTTTATGTGACTGTGTTTTTATGGAAGGCATGCTGTACGTTCAGAACTTGTTTGAGGAGGAGGTTGAACGACTCCACCCAGAGACACAAGTCTGGTCGACTTTGCCAAACATGTGGTTTATGGAAGATTGTGTGCAGCCCATGGTGTCTGCATTTGGGCGTTTGTATTGTTTTAACTGGGACGTTGTGACAGAATTCGACTGTACAGAGAAGTTTTGGAGGGTAGTTGATGATCTTCCTCAACCTCTTGAGAGTGTTGTTGCTGCAGTGTTGGGGGATGGGATTTTCTTGAGTGGCCTTGAATCGGGCACCAACAATACAGTTTTTTATATCTATCAACCTCCATTGAAAACAGGGGTGATCAGAGAGAAATGGATTTGTGTTGAAAAGCCTCAACAGTTCTCCCGTAGCTGGATTGAATCTCTGACCACTATGATTATTTGATTGTTTTTTAAAATTTGTTGTTGCTGCACTTCATCACAGCGATTGGGCTAAAGTGCACTTAATTGAGAAATCAGGCGGAGAGATTTGAGACGGGCGAGGAGGCGGTGGAGCGGCTGGCGTCCTGTTGCATGTGTCATGTGGTGAAGCGGCTGCTCTGCAGCTTGGGCGTTCATCCGGTGGTCGTCGGAGGGAAGCTGCTCGGCGGCCTTGACCGCCTCATGGCGGAGCATATTAGAGGAGATCTTGTGCCAAGCCTTTAAGGAAGCGGGGGCCTTGTGGCTCTGAAAGTTTGTCCTCTTCATATCTGCTTCTGGTTCTCTGTTTATGGTCTTTGTTAGGGTTCTGATTGAATGAACCCGGAAAATCTTGTATTTTCTTTTTCCTATTTTTGGAATTCTGCTTTGGTGTGTACGAGCAAAAAAAACTCTTCACTGCTTTCTTAATTAAGAAAAAAGAATGAAAGAAAGGGTTGGTGTGGTATTTTGATAGAGAATTCTTTTGTCTCTTGATTAGGTGTATTTTTAGTGTTTGATTCTCAATTCATTAATTTTATTAAATGATATATTCTTTCATATAAAATTAAATGATATCTTCTTTCATGTTCTTTATATGAGAATTATGTGAATTTTGAATAATTTTACTTCTATTTGTAACATTCAATTTTAACAAATATGATACTTACATTCAAAAGATAGAAATTTTTTATTTTATAATAGAACATTTCATCTCACAAAATAGAATGATTTCACAAGGATTAAAATTTAAAATTATAATTTAACAATTTTAATCATCAAGCAAAACACATATTCGTCATTAATAGAAGCTTTAAAATTTCTTCAATTTTAAAAAATCAAGAATATCATTATGATCTTATGAAGTGCAAAAACACACTTTTCATATCACATAGTATTTGAAAAGAAATATCTTAGAGTGGGCTTGAATCAAGCACCAACAATATAGTTCATTATATCTACCAATCTCCATTAAAAAGGGGTGATTAGAGAGATGTGTTTGTGTTGAAATAGTGGTTGGATTGAATCTCTAGTCACTATGATTATTTGATTGTTTTCTTTTAAATTTATTAATTTATTTGTATAAATTTGTTGTTTTATTGTATTTCCTCTTATCTCAAATTTGAACAAGAATCAAATTACATGTATATCCTAACTTATTGCATAAAGAACTTACAATTATTTATGTATGGCACAAAGATATAAAACCTTCATTATACTTTTTTAAATTGTATTTTCTAATTATAATTATCTATTTTATTTCTTTGAATTTAATTGAAAAATCATGAAATAAATTATTTATTTTATAGATCCAATGAAATATTTGGCTTAGATAGTCTTTTATCTTGAGGCATTAACCCTTAAAAGATGCGTTGGTCATAAAGATGCTGTTAAGTTTAAGTCTTAGTCATAAAAGGTTTTTAATCAGACTTATCTCAAGATCCCCAAGTCCACGTCCAAAGGCAAAAAGGTTTCACATGCATGCAAAAGAAGGGATTGAAATCTGAAGTCAAAGTTTTATTACATCGTGGTCGAGCATCTTAGGGTTCTTCTCGTTTGGAGATCTTGTCTCTGCCTCTAAGCTACCATGGCGGCCAGGAATAAAAGAGGAAGACATAACAGATACTGCAAGGAGATTTTGTTGATAGTAACGACTTCATCAATGGGTTTCATCAAAAGATAAGTGCATGCAATGAGTTTCTTTTCACTTTCTTCAGTTCTAAGCATGATGAAGCTGTGCATGCCACGTAGGAGAGCACTGTTGTAGAGAGGACTTGCAGGATTAGATGTCAAGTGTTTGGTGGTCAGGGCTTAAATTTGATGGTCTATCTGTATTTGAAGATTTTAACTGTAAAATAAGTAAAAATAAATATATAACCGTATGTTAATAAATACAATTTATTTTAGAAACTATAAAAAAAAATAGTTAATATGAAAATTTGACCGTGTGTATATATATATATATGTATGTATGTTAAAAGAAACTTGATAGTTAATATGTATATATATATACTTTTATTTTTAAAAATTTTAATAGAAACTTCTTTTATGCTTTAATAAAAGAATAGAATTTTTTTTTTTTAAATGTAAATTTCTATTGTTGAAAAAACAAATCTCAAATTTTTAGATTTTTTAAAAGATTCTAAATATTTTTGAGTTTCTTTAATAGAATTTTTTTATAAAAACAACAATCTTCTCCTTCAAACCATTTTTTTGTTTTACCAGTGCAAAATATTTCATTTTCCTTTTACTTTTATTAATCTGGTTTTAGAGTTTAATATTCATTATCCAAACTCCAAAGCTCCAAAGAAGACGGTGATACATCTTCCATTTCAAACTCCTCTTCAACATCCTCAAGAATGTGCCGAAGCCTTTCTAGAATATAAGGTGATTTTTTTGTCAGTTCTGGTATTGCTTTAGTTTTTTGGCTTGCCGAAGAGCTCCAGAGAAAACGATGATACATCTTCCATTTCAAACTCCCCTTCAACATCCTCAAGAATGTGCCGAAGCCTTTCTAGAATATAAGGTGAGTTGTTTGTCAGTTCTGGTATTGCTTTAGTTTTTTGGCTTGCCTAAAAGTCACAAGGATCTTGTTGACTGAGTGACCAAAGGAATGAAACTCTTTTTGTTTGTATTCTAACTGCAGCTAATATATGGCATTTACTAAGCTAAAGGATGTGGTGGTCTTGACAAGGATCTTGTTGATAGAGTGACCAAAGGAATGAAACTCTTTTTGTATGTCTTCGAACTGCAGTTTATATATGAAATTTACTAAGCTAAAGGACATGGTGGTCTTGATATTCGGTTTGTATGTCTTCGAACTGCGGTTTATATATGACATTTACAAAGCTAAAGGACATGGTGGTCTTGATATTTGGCCTAATTCTTTTAAGTCTGCTGAGAGGCCATTTCCAGCCTAGGTACATTTTCACATCCTAAAAGTCACAAGGATCTTGTTGACCGAGTGACCAAAGGAATGAAACTCTTTTTGTATTTCTTTGAACTGCAGTTAATATATGGCATTTACTAAGCTAAAGGATGTGGTGATCTTGAAAAGGATCTTGTTGACAGAGTGACCGAAGGAATGAAACTCTTTTTGTATGTCTTCAAACTGCATTTTATATATGACATTTACTAAGCTAAAGGACATGGTGGTCTTGATATTTGGCCTAATGCTTTAAAGTCTACTGAGAGGCCATTTCCAACCTATTTCCAACCTAGGTACATTTTCACATTCATAAAGATCATGTGCCACTACCAGAGGACAAATTTAAGGTTGCCATCAAAGATAATTACAATGGAAAATAAAAAAGGAAGTTCAAATTTGAGATGAATGGACAATAAGTGAAAAAATTGTCATCTTTTTCGACCTATTCCAAGAAATGGTCACCTAGGTATTGGCAGTGCTTCTATGACAGAGATGAAGCTTTTGTCATGCGAAAGGAAATAATGAAGACTAAATGGTAGAAAAAAAATCATGATGGACAAGGTGGACAATCAAATTTAAGCCATGGGTGGCCTGGCTCTTGTGAAGCTCTTCTTTAGAAAGGGTATGAGACAAAAAAAAAATTGGTTTTGTCGAGGGCTATATGTAAAGTTGAAGGATACACATTTGGGACTATGTTAACTCTTGTTATCCTTCAATCTGTTATCCCTATCACAACCACTAAGATTGTAACATGCCTCCACCAGTCAGGTCATCTACTATTAGAGTCAATTCATCTACTATTAGAGTCCATTATCACACACTTTAGAATGGTAAGCTAATTTACTTACATTGACAAAATATAATTTTTTTTTAATTTTTTTTTATCATTTTCTTATAATCAAGATCTCTATTGGGTAAGGTGAGTCCATATGATAGTAAATAATTTAATAAAAATTTATCAATCTAATTTTTCCTACTATCTAGCAAGAAAATTAAATATATTGAAACTTTCATTGATAAATAACAAATGTAAATTAGGATTATTTTTACTAAATAATTAATATCAATAAAGTATACTCATAACTAAAGTATACTCATATCAATTCTTAATTGAAAGACCATAATCATAACTACCTACTTCATTTTACTTTCTACAAGTAGCCACATGATGCTCATTATAACAAAAAATACTATCTAAAAAACATATTTTACTTAAATCAGATCCTATTTTTTTAAATAACTTATATTATAACTTCTAATACATGAAGGAGACTATTAACAATGTCAAAAAATTATGATCTTGATAGGAACATACACCCACAAAGACTATCAATTAATATAGTATAAAGTACACTACTTCATTTATTGATTAATATCAGATGTAAAGTAAATTCAATTATGTGATGTTTCCCTTTTACTAATATTACTTCATGAGAATCATAAAAATTTAATGGTTTAAAGTTATGAGTGATAACCCACTTTTCAAAGTATTCTATGTAAATCTTAGCCATAGTCAACACAATAATGAAATCTAAGGAGCAAAGTAATATACAAAACTAATTAATCCATGAGTCATTTTAGCTCAATAAAAAAATAGAGTTATAACCATTGTACAATAGAGAACTATCAATGGGATTTACAAATTACTATCATAGTAACTAAACAATTTAAAGAATACTTATAACCTCATCATAATAAAATTAGTAAACAATTTACAATGGTTCCCAATAATCATCTACCTGTATTCACCTAAAAATGATTTAGAGAAAATCATTAATTAAATATGATTTATTTGATTAATTAATCTTAAATTCCTCTACTATTGAATAAATAGAAATATTTATTTATATAGTTCACTTTTAATTCTTCTATTTTTATCATATTATTTCCTCTTAATTAGATAAACAAATTTAAATACTTTGTTTTATTTAATTATTATCATTACTATTTCTTCTATATTTATTCATTTATTCTATCTTAATCACATCATTTTATCTTAATTAAATAAGAAAGTTTAAATACTTTGTTGTTTAATTATCATATCTCTTCTATATTTATTTAATGAACAAATTTCTATAGTTTGTTTTATTAAATTAATTATTCTCTTTTGCTAATTTGAATAATTAAGAATATTCAAATAAAGGCAATTTCCTCTATTCGTGCTCACCAATAAAATTAGATATGAAACATCTAATTAATTCAACTAGAATTCATGGGAAAGTTGTGGAGACAAATTAGAGACAAATTGGAAATCAATTTGTCAACCTCCTTCCTCTGATTCTTCCTATCCTCTGGCAAGATGCTTTTGTGGGGAGGAACCATCCCCATGATCAGCTCAAGCTTCTTCATCCTTCACCATTCAATCCTCGAGATCAAATCCAGGCCTTTGTTGTGCTACCCCTTCACAAATGTGCTATCGTGAATCTATAAATACAACCTCTTTTCACAAGAAAAGGATCCCAACTTTGTGTAAACTTACTCTATAGGAATAGCAATCAAGCAATCAAGTATCTTAGTAATAGAAATATCATTTAGCAATAGCAATCATAGCATTTTAGAATCAATATCATTGCTACATCATAGATTACTGTAGCTTCCTTTTATCATATCCATGTCAGCATAGATTACAGTAGCTTCATCATATCATTTAGGAATCACCATACAAGATTAGATTATTGCATTTAGCAGCATCTCATTCTCTAGATTGGCATTTTAACAGTCACAATGCTTACCAAATCTGAGAGCCCTATGACTTAATAAATCTTTAGAGATAAAGAACAATATGATGCTTTTGACAGTAGATTTGTGCTTTTAAATTAGTTTAATTATTTTTAAATCTTTGATATAATGTCTTATTAAGAAGTTTTCTTCGTTATTTACTCATTACTTATTCCACACTTACATTTTGGTGCCCACCGTGGGGCCCTAATCCCATGTTCTAACATTTTTTTCTAAAAAGTGTTTGTACAAGATTTTGGTGTGTTTCTTTTAGCGTGACCAAAAGATTTTGCAGCACATCCATAAAAAACTTTAGCTCTTCTGACGTTTGTTTTAGCGCATCCATTGAAAAATATAGCACTTATGAAGACTGTTTCAGCGCATCGACCAGAAGCTCCCAGTGCGGTTGACTATACCATGTTCAACTCTGTTTTAGCAAATCCGATAAATTCTATAACGCATCTGACAAATTTTGTCGTGCATATGATTGATCCTGCAGTGCATCTAATCAATTAAATGGTGCATCTGACCTCTGTTCTAGCGCTTTTGTAATCTAACTGATTTGTTGTCTAGATCCAACATGACCACGGCTAGTAATTTCACTTGCTGCATTTGGACTAAAATGAACCAATCCTAGGGTAGTCATTTGGATTAAAATATATCAATCCTAGGGTAGTCATCACACATTGCTATCTTGGTTAAAATAAACATCATTTCTTTTGTGAAGCAATATCTTCATGTAGATAGCAAATTGTCATTTTGGCTTTAAGAATTGAACTTTTGTCTACTGTGATTGTGCGGTGATAGGCCGATGCTCTCTCCTTAACTGGGTGATGAAAATTCCAGAGTCGTCCTTTAATTTCATGGAATTTATGCTTTGTTAAATCCTTTAGAAGGCCTGCCATAGTGGGAAAAAGTACTCACCCTATGGGAATGACCTAAGTGGGAACAACCAAAGCCAGGTTTTCCAACCCACTATAAAATAAAAGTAAATATGGGGAAACCCACATTTACCGGAAGTGTGCAAGATAAGCATCCCAAAAATCTTTGTTCTAAAGATTGGGAGGTCTCCTGAGGGAGTTTATCATTTGTCGCTCTAAATGGATACCCTATCTACGAACCCTAGTGTAGTATCCAACTTGTTAGTTTCTAAACATTGTAATACTCACAGTGCAAGGAGAGGGAAGAATCTGCCCCCAAGACACTCACCATATAATTGCCAAGGACTGTTTGCTCAAGGGATCGAGAAATCTTACTTTGAGTATGCGCCTAGAAAAGACAAAAACACGGGCGCCCTCTAGGGGGTGACACGGCTGTGTGAGTCGACACAATTTTAAGATGTGGACTATTGAGTATTATGATGACCTTTTTGACCTTAAGAGCGAGTTTGCTTGAAGTGTATTATTTGTCAAAAACCTGTGAAAATCAAGAATGATCATGTTTGATTCTTGAACATACACTTATTGTTTAGATTCTAGGACTTGAAAACAACTGTTTTACAATTGCTTGATGTGTTTTCAAATCATTAAATCAGATAAAGATCATCTAGAAAAACACAAAAATTTTGACAAGTCAACCTGTGAAAACTTATGATTAGGGATTGGAAATCCACAAAGTTTGTCAAGAAATACCTTGGAAAAAGAGTCAAGAAACCAAAGAATCAACTTAGTTACAAGAAACTTTTGGAAAGAAGACAATTTTTATATCAAAGTAGGAAAGTCTTGCTTCAACATAGAACTTTCATCCATAGGTTTCATGATTTTTCTAGAGTATATACTGATGATTTTTCCTTAGAGCCTTTATATTCACAAGCTTATTTCCAACGAAGAGCTCTTTCATAAAATCATAATCATAGTCAACCCATTCATCAGTCTTTTATCCCACAACTAGCAATAGAATATTCCAATAGGCCAAATCAATTCACACAATAGAGGAAACATTAGGCTTGTCATCAAAAAAGAGATTTACTAGCAAAGATATCATGTCAAATATACCTCAAAATTCAAAAAATTACACCCAAAAATCAGCCCCTTTATTGAGAAGAAAATTAGACAACACTGTGGAGTCCCAAAATAGCACTTACATAGTCTGTTTTAGTGGATCCACTCTATATTTTAGCACATCCATAGTTCAAATAGCGCATTTATAGTATGTTTTAGCACATCTGACAAATTTTGTAGCGCATCTGTCGACTGTTACCAAGACTTGCAATGTCAAAAAATTTACCAGTATTTTAGCACATCCACAGTCTGTTTTAGCACATCTACCCCGTTTCACAACAGTTTTACCATATCTTTTAGCATCCACGGTCTGTTTTAGCACTTCTGCCCTCTGTAATAGCATATACACAGAACAAGAAAATAGAGAGCTATTCGAAACATCTGTCAGAATGTTGACATTAGAAACTCGGGTTTTTATCAGGACAAAAACATTTTCATAGACCAGACAGTGTCTTAAACCTGAAACAAATAGGATCTTACAAGTCAAAATTCTTTTCAAGTTAAACCTAGATCTTGCAACTTTAAAGTGTCCAATTATCAAACAAAAATCTTGGTTATTAGGTTAAGTTTCATCATCAGGATTTTTACATCCTACAATAATGAAACGAAACACAATAATCATATTTTTAACTTGGTCTCATCAATAGAATATATCATTCTATTTGACTTTGTTAAAATCCATTGACACTCATCCAAACACAAAAGATCAAAAGTTTAGTTAGAATAGCAAATACTTGTATGCTAATTTTGATAAGGTTACAAAGACAGAAACTTAGGGAAAAGGAAATTCCATCAGTGGCTCCTGTTATAAGTCAATTCCACAAGTTGGTTCACATGCAGTGGTACAAAGAGCTTATAATTTTTGCTGGAATCCAAAGGTCTTGCCTAAAGCATGCTACTTTTCATGGCTAGCTGGATCAAAAACAAAATTTTGATAAGTGACAAGCTTGCAAAATTACCTGGATAGCAGAGCCTTTTAAATGTGTCCTTTGTGAACAAGAGTTTGAAGATGTCAACCATTCATTTTTATTATGTCCAGTAGCACATACATGTTGGATGTTTATAGCAAGTAAAATGAATTGGCAATCATCATTTCCAGATACTCTTTGGAAACTATTTTCAAGTTGGCCAGAGCTTTATAAAAACTCCGTCTTTGTAAGCATTTGGAGTATAATACTGGCATCAGTTCTTTGGTCTAAATGGTGGGAAAGAAATAGATGCATTTTTAGAAAAGAAAAACTTAGCCTCAATTAGGTTTTAATCTCTTTAGAGCAATCTATTTCAGAAATAGTAAATGGTTATGTGTAAAAAATAAAGCAAGTAGGTTCAATTTTTACTGACTGAGATTCAAAGATAATGTTATCATTGCCACTTCTTACTTTTCCATTCAAAGGGAGTTTACATCAACAAGCTCAAAAAGTAAACAGAGCAAGCATAAGTTGGAAGCCTCCCCCAGTTGGAATTTTCAAATTGAATATTGATGGAGCTGCTAGGGGAAATCTAGGATCATCTGGAGCAGGTGTTATCATTAGAGATTATAAAGTTATGGTGTTATGTGCTAAGTCATTTAAGTTGAAAATTGGATTTAATAATGCAGCTAAAGCACAAGCTTTATTACAAGGCTTAAAGTTAGCAATCAGATTTAAGCTCCCTAAGATTCAAAAAGAAGGAAATTCTTTGATTCTATTAAACGCATGTCAGGAGTGTAAGATCAAATCATGTGTTCAGGGGAGGTTATTTGTGCATGTTGATAACATGAAGTGGAGTGGTCAGTTGTAAGTGTGAACCAGATGATTCGTACTAGGCAAGATGATTCCCAAATATTTGTTGATGTCACTTGCATCTAGCTATGGATGTCACAAGATTGTGATAACACACAGGTTGTCTTTTCATTAATTAATAATATTTTTCTGGTTGCAGGCACATTTCGTATAAAAAAAAAATTTATGTTTATGGGTGGACAATTCAAAAAAGCATGTGTATTAATTTTAACATGATGTATTGGGCTCCTTTATTGCCATGAGTATGTGTGGACTAATCCAAAAGCACATGTTACAATTTGATTTATGATGTTTTGGCGAAGCTAGCTCGTGTTGATGATTATCAATTCATCATTAAAGGTTGAGCTTTGATTCAAGAGTATTCTATTTAACACAGCCAAAGCTTGTTGATGCAAGAAAACTATTTTCATTTTCTGAAAGGTGATACGGGTTTAGCTTGGGGTTGTTGCAAAGAGTCTTTGTCAAGAAGTTGAGTCAACGAGTATTGTGCCACTTCTATGGGCTTATGAAGAAGTGTTCATTAGTGTTCAAACTTGGTGGTAAGTCGAATAAGGTTTTGAAATTGTAAATTTTTTAATATCTGTTGCAGTCCATCATTGCTCTTCTTTTTCACTAGTGTCACGTATTATTGGTGTTCTATTGTTTTTGGTCATTACTAGGGGAGGGTCTCTCTAATATTTAGTGGGTAGTCTTTCAAGGGTACGGAGTCTACAACTTTCATCGATGGGTTTGTGGTGCTTCTAGTTTTTTAACATTGTAACAGAGATGGAATATCGGCCAAGGAACTACCAAGTCTGCTTCCCTGATTAGCATTGGGAACTCCCTTTTTCAGGATGCTTGGATGAAAATCACTTGCAAACAGTTTTCAAATTTTGTTGCCCAAGTGTCTACAAGTGCCTTAAATGTGTTATCGGCTTAGAAATTCTCCATCTAAAAATGAGAAGGTTAATATTTCCTTCAAAAATTCTTTCTATCTCCATTTCCAACCTCATGGACATGGTTCTAGGTGTTATAGCCTCAAGAAGTGGAGCAAAAAATTTGGGTTTTTGGATGTGAACTTTTTCTGGCGTAATCGTGGAAAATTATTTGCCTCCCAATCTGCTTCAAGTATTGATCTAATGGCTCCTCCTGACCCTCCCTCAGCATAAACTCCAACCCTTGCTATTCCTCCTTGCCTTAATTTGGATATTGTCCCTGTTGTGGAGGAGGGGGAGGATTCAAAGTCAAATGGCACTTTCTCTTTCATGGATGATCTGGATGACCCTGCTCCTAATTTTTTTGATGAATTCTCTATGGCACCATCTCAGAAGTTGGGTATCTCTTAGTGTGAAGCCAAAAAGACCAAACTTGATTGTGGTGACTCAAAGTAGAAAAAAGGTAGAAAGTCTGAAGCTGAAAAACTTCACATTGAAGGAAAAGAGGCAGTGGAGGAGGGCTCTCAATGGACCATGGAGGCTCTCTTCTTCCAAAAAAAATGCTAAAACTTAACTTGGCTTTGGACAGTTGTTCTTAGTTTCTCCTTCTCTTTTGGATCTGATTCCTGGTGTTTTATCTTCTGTGGGTTTTTTTGGTTATGCTTCTTCTCTTAGCTGTTGGAGTGTGGATGACTTGTCTAACCTTGTTATATTTCTTCAATGCCCCTTTCTTCAATGGATTGCTCTATGTTATTTGATTTTATCTTTTCATATACAATAACTCTCTTATGAATTAAAAAACAATCTTTTTTATCTATATACAAGATCATACAAAAGATGACAATATTTTGTAATGAAGTTTCTTATGAGAGTCCTAACTAAAGCAATAGTTCCTCATGATATGTCGAATGGTGAATGCAAGAGGTAATAAGGTTATAGAGAGAGAGGCAGACCCATGCTAAATACAGGCTACAAGAATGGAAAGTAGTTGGGAAAGAGACAAAATGCACCCCTATGATAGTGATGTAGAATTCATGGAGACATAAAAATATCAAACATCATCATGAATAATATTCACAGGTTCATGAAGGGTAGGAAGGATAGTTAAAAGGAGATATTTCTTTTAAAATTGTCACTCAATTTTATGAAAAATTATATCTAGTTTTTTTTAATAAAATACAATTGTAAACACTAAAATATACATTTCATTAGCTTGCATAATCTCAAATTTCAAAACACAAATATCAATTTTAAGTGATTCAAGTAAGAAATTCAGATCATTACCAGTCATTTTCTTTCAAAAAAGTTGACACAATTTTGAAATTTCACCTCCACAACAAAAGTAAAAGTCCCCTACATGTCTAAAATAGAAGTGGCATGAACAATAGAGTGTGTATAAGGATTACCATCATAACTAGAGGCACCGAGATGACTATAGTTAAGAACACACTAATTTTGGGAAAGTTATCGTATGACTTGCATAAAATATTTAATATTCTATAAAGTAGTGAGGCACCACACTTTGAATAGACCAATATTTTACTACATATGACGTTGTTGAATGTATCATTGGGAAGAAAAGTTTAATGTAATTGGGGTCACATGAATACATGTTACCTTGAGCACAAGAATTAAATTAAGTGTCTTATGAGGTTTTTTCTTGGAGGTTGTAATGACTCTTCGATAAATAGTCAAACTTTGAAACTTAGTAAGTTAATCCTTGTATATAAATAGAGTTCTTGGGATGAGATATTGGAGATATTATTGGAAGATAGGTGCATGCTATTGAGATAAATTTTGGTTGTAAGGTGAAGATCTCTTTGATAGTGGGTATGTGCAGGATCATCATGGCAAAAACAGGCCCTTAAGTGGCAAAAAATTCAAAAAAATCAGTATTAGGAAACTTGACGTAAAAATTTGAATAAGTTATCTATATTATTTCAAAAATATGTAAGAATAGAATCTGTAGAAAATTGAATTTAATTTCTAAACTACTAGGTTTATTTAAAAATAAATAAAATCTATTTGGTGAAAATTTCAAATTTCAATGCAATAGTATTTAAATTTCAGTGGAAAAATAAGAAGTAGGTGTCTGTCGACCACCCTAACCATAATAAAATGATAATATTTTTTATAATATTTTATATATAAGTAGAGGACTCATGTCCAGATGTGATGCATATTTTTTGTAATTTTTTCCAAGTAAATAATTAATTATGATTTTTTTATTACAACTTTTAAAAAATATAAAAACTCATATGTCCCACCTTAACTTGGTCAAAACTTCATGAAATTTAATTTTCTTTTTAATCCTATAGTATGTGAAGCATAGAATGTGACACATGTTTCGGATTCAAAAATGAGATATTGTTTGAAAGTTATATATGTTTTCAATCATCCTATCGATTAGGACTTTAGTCGTAAATTCTAATAGAAAATGAATAATAATTATTTATTAAATTCAAATTAAAGCATAATTTATATTGGTGGAAAGCTGAGAATCTCCTCTAAAAATCCTTTTTGTTTCATCAATTTTGGGTAAAAAAAAAGTCATCAGCCACATACCCTACAAATACCCATAATATTGCCACTTTTTGGCCCATCATGATCCTACACATACCCTAGTACAAACAAATAATTTGTATTGTAATTTGTTTACTATCATGAATTAATAAAGAGTGGTGCTATTAGCTATTGGGTTTTTTTGAAAAGGTTTTCTTAAGGAAAATCTTGTGTTGTGCATATTTTCTCTACTAGAATAATTTAATTATATTTTATTTATTTTTATTATATTTTATTAGATTAATATGATTTCTTATCATTAGTATCAATGTATCAAACTAAGGGCTTTATATCAAACTAATCTCTGTAAATAAACTTTTCTTGTAGAAGAAGTTGTATTCTTTGAAAATGGTTTATGGAGATAACCTTATGATGGTTGTAATGACCCACTTGGTCAAAAAGGAATTTTCATAATATTTTATTCACAAAGAAGGATAGCTTATTTATATTGATCATTTAAAGTGACTTAATAAATGTTAGTCATAATTGAATACTCATGAAATAATAGCCAACTCAAGCTATCGTGTCCAATACTAGGCAACCAATTCATTAGCCAATTCAAACTCTTCTATCAATTAGGATTACTCTTCCATATGAGAAAATTAATCTAACATGACCAATTTGAGTCATTCCTCTCTCCAATATAGGATAGGCAACTTAGTCATCCATATAGGGTGATAAGGATGGGAAATAATAATTATACTTTAACAAATACTTAACTTGTCGAGACCATCCAAATCTTGATTATTCCCATAATATTGTACCAAGATTTTCTAAAATTCTATAAATATCTCTTATACTTCCTTAGTTTTTGGGATACCATTAAAGAATAGGTTAAATCCACCCCAACGATTCTTTTGAGTATCAGTGACTATCATATTTTATTTAAAATTATCATTTAAATTAGATTTTTAAATTTTACTACCAATTAAGTTTAGATTTTTATCTTTAATAACAAGTTATAAATTCTCACAATGCTTTTGTACCTAAGTACTAGAAACATCCCTTGTTCTCCAAACTACATACAAGACCTCTATCCATAGTATCAAGGTACACAAGAAGTATTGTACAAAATATGTACTTATATTTGAATCTATATTTTATATAACCGTACAAGTGATACACAACCTTTTCTAGGTTTGTTCCAATTTTCCTAGATTATTTTTCATTGGCTATCACTGAATTAAATGAAATACTTGGATGAAATGCTAATTAAATTTTTTAATTAAAAAAATCCTAAAAGAGGGTTTTTCATGTTTGAGATTTACTTGTGTGGTAATTTCATGTTTATCTAAGACAAAAGTTTATTTTGAGGAATATTTTTTTATTCAATTAGACTAAAAGGTTTAGTTTCCCTTATGTATCCTCAACAATTTAAAGGGACAATTCCAATATGTCATTGTTGCTACTATGTTAGATGATAAATGTGGTAGTTCAAGTGTAATGACATGACCCATAAATATGAACCAAAGGCATTGTAGATACAAAATATTGTGTGAATTTTGGTTTGCTTATAACACTTGCTAATTTTGATCACCAAGATACCTATTGGATGAGGTGAGAGAATATGATATGTAAGTGTTCAAACGCTTATTCAAAATGTTTTATTACTAGAAAAATATAAAAGAATTATTATAATTGAGATAGAATAATTTACATTTAATCATATATGAATTTATAATATAATAGAACATGAATGAAATTTAAATCGAACTTTATCAAAACATGATAAATTTCATAAGATTTATTAAAATTACACACAAGCTAAAATGATAACCTAATTTACTTAAAGATTGACAAAATACATAAAATATAAATCTAGTGTTAGATTTTTTTTATCAATCCAAAAGCAACCGTAAGGTGACTGAAACCATATATTAAAATATCATAAAATATTAATATTACAGTACAGAGGAGGCATATAAACAAGCCTAAAATACCATAGTAAGCTCTGAAGAAACAAAATGGATCTACAACAAACTATCAATATAGACTTACCCTAACCTAAGACTCCATGATCCTAACAAACCCTAATATCCATTACATTATAGTATTTGAATTATCCCTACTCAGGGATGACACCAATGCTTACCCCTTCATCGTTCCTCTGCACAAACCTTTCCATAGTCAATGCCCTTCCCCAGTTAGCTATCCTGTCAGCATCAACCAATCCATTCGTTGATATGTACGCTTGCAGCCACCCCACCCCTTCATCTAGAACTAGACCCAAAATCAACTTCAAGAACTGTATGCTCTTCTTCGTCGTCGCACAAAATTTGGGCAATGATGTTAGGTCATTTGTGAAGACTAGCGGATACCGATCTAGGGGCCTCCCACACTGGTGAAGCATATAGTACTCGTTTGGCAGTGGTACACCCTGGCCCAGTTCATAATTCTCCAACACATCATCAAGGCCAAGTAGAAACTTCCCCCATACCAGCTTCTTATAAAGCAGTCGATTCATATCCTTTGTCTCCCCTGCCTCCAAAACTAACGCTAGAAACATGGCGGTGATGTCCAAGTTCACCCTGTGGCGATGATATGATCGCAAAAACTCCCCACCGAGAACCATCTTGAGAGCATGTAAGATCAGCCCATGCTTGGTTTTAAATACAATTCCCAACCTCTTCTCTGACACCTCCCCCATAAAGGACATCTTTCATGTCGAGCTCTCCAATATAACACGCATGTCCATACCACCCGACACAGATACACCTTGCACATAAAGCCAGAGAAATGCGTGACTGCATGCCAAGAAAACAAAATGTTTAATGAGACCTCGCCAGCCTTTTAGCCTTAATTCTTATGTCATTCATGATACCCCCTGTCACATCGACATCACATCCACACACTTCGAACCAACTAGAACCTGCTGCCAGTAACAATGAAAGATTATGCTTGCTAGCTCAACCAGCGAGGCCTTCTTTTCCAGCTCATCGGTCACCACATTACCCTCCCTGTATATGTGGGTAATCTTTTAGGCATCCAACTCACCAAGTATTTGCGTGATGGGAGAAATCCACCTCCTAAGCTTCCAATTTGGAGTCCAACCCATCCTAATTGCATTCACTGTAATTAAAGAGTCCCCATGTAGATGAATTTTTCATAGATTTTGGTGTTTAGCACATTGGAGCACAATCAAAGCAACCCAAAACTCAGCCTCATTGTTTGTACCAATCCCCAAAAATGTAGATTTCTCCATAATTTTCTCCCCTTTGTGATCTCTTATCACATATCCCACCCCACTCTCACTTGGATTACCTCTTGCGGCCCCATCAAAGTTCACTTTCACCCATCATTCCTCAGGTGCCATCCAAACCACTCCAACTCTCAAGGCCCCCGCAAGACGAACCCCCAAAACCCCGTTAATGGGGGAAATCTAGTGTTAGATTAAACTAAATATTTTTTACCGTTTTCTTATCACCAAGATCTCTATTTGCAACGTGAGTGCATATGATAGTAAATAATTTAATAAAATTGATCAATATAATTTTTGCTACCATCTAGCGAGAAAATTAAATATATTGAAACTTTCATTAGTAAATAGCAATTGTAAACTAGGATTATTTTTACTACATAATTAATATCTTTTATAACCATCCTTGAAATGAAATCTTCACATTTTTATAAAATAAATAAGGTATACTCATATCAATTCTTAATTAAAAGACTATACTCATAACTACCTAGTTCATATTACTCTCTACAAGTAGCCACATGATTCTCATTATAACAAAAGATACTCTCTAGAAAACATATTTTACTTAAATCATTCTATTTTTTAAAATAATTTATATTACAACTTCTAATTTACAAGAAGAATACTATTAAAAATATCAAAAAATTATGATCTTGGTAGGAACATATACCCACAAAGACTATCGATTAATATAATATAAAGTATGCTACTTCATTTATTGATTAATATCAGATGTAAAGTAAATTCATTTATGTGTTGTTACCCTTTTACTTTAATATTACTTCATGAGAATCATAAAAACTTAATGGTCTAAAGTTATGAGTAATAACCCACTTCTCAAAGTATTCTATGTAAAACTTAGCCATAGTCAACATGTAATAATGAAATCTAAGGATCAAAGTAATATACAAAACTGATTGATCCACGAGTCATTTTAGCCAAATTAAAAAAAATAGAATTGTATCCATTGTATAATAGAGAGCTATTAGTGGGATTTAATAATTACTATCATAGTAACTTAACAAGTTAAAGAATAATTATAACCTCATCATAATAAAATTAGTAAACAACTTACAATGGTTCCCAATAATCATACTACCTATATCAAAATGATTTTGAATTAAATAGGGAACCAAATTCCAGTAGATGGAAGATATAATTATAAATATTCTCTCAGGTATAACAACCCATGTTATCAATTTGCAACAATGATCATTTAAAGGCCTTAAAAATTTCCCCACATAAACTTTAAGAGTTTACATGTAGCTCTATACCACATCACAAAGAACAAAAAAACACTTACAACACTAGTATTAATAGGGTTTCAACATTTCTTATTGTTTCTCTTAGCATAATTGTTAGAAATCATAGTTCAATAATGGAAATATTTATATAGAATCTTGAGTCTTATGGAATATAAAATTACTATGACTGTGAACATAACCATAAGAAAGACACTTTGGTTGGGTCTTAATGACCTTAGAGAACTTAATGATTTCAATATTACCTTTAACCACAATGATATTAGAAACTTAGTTTAATAAAATAGACACTTTTAATGAAAAACAACCTAGCAAGAACACCTTTAACCAAGGAGATAGTAGTCATTAGAATCACATAATTTAAGTATTTTCATGATCATAAAGGCATCAATATTCTAAAACTCAATTATTCCTCAAGTAAAATAATAACATTAATTCCATGGAGATGGAGCAGTGCAACGAGGAGTTGGAACAATTGATTACGAAATGGGACTTGATCTACGGTCCTAGAATGTAGTTGGGGTTTTTTTATTCTCTATTTTTTGGCATTGGTTCCTAGTACTTCTTGGGTCTAAAGTCCCTTATGTTTTTAAGGTTATCTTTTTCGCTATGTATTTGGACTCTTAATTCTCTCCTGGTCTGGTGGTTTCTTGGTCGTTAGGCCTTTTTCTATTTTGTCTTAGGTTGGGTCGTTGTTTTGGTGTGTGGTGTTAGTCCCTTGTTTTGGTTTGACTATTTTGTCATTCCTATTCTGCTAGATGTCTGGCCTATTTGTTGTTCTCTATTTGGATTCAGGGGCCATTTCCCCTACTTTTTTAATAAAAAAAATTAATTCCATGATGGCGTTATTTCAAAAGGAAATATCACTCAAAGGATATACACACACACACATATATATATATATATATATGGATAAGCATAATAGTCAATCAATAGTGATGGCCTTTAAGCCCTACATATTAGTGTATACTATACATGATGGTTTATATTTTAATATGCACTAATTTTAGGATATACACAAAACAGATTTGATAAAGAAAATACTTTAAAAAGTTTCAAGTAAATGTGACTAGTAAATAAAAAACCAAACTCCTCAACCCTTCCAAAGTTTCATGAAGATTTTAGCGAGGGTGCAAACATTCATAATTAAATTTATTACATTATTCGTATAAAGTGAATTTGTTACAATCAATTTAAAAACTCTCAATTTTATGCATAGAGGATAGCATATACTACAACTTAAGCTATATCATTTTCCTTGATTACACTAGAATATAATTTAGAAAATATCTAGCAATTAATTCTATTAAAACATAAATAATAATGGAAATAGATGGTCTAGTAGGGAAACTAATTTAGCAAGATATTTACAAAGAAAAATCTATAAACCAAGCAAGGTGTGACCATAACAGGATACCCTTGAACAACTTCAAAAGTTAGATAAAATTATGCATGTAATTGTAAATAATTATAAATTAATCAATTACACCATCAAATAAATATTGTACTATTTTACCAATATATCAACTCACATACCTACTATGGGTAATTCTTTATAGACTCTCCCTAGTGTATTTCTTGGTTCTACAATGCTCTAGAGATCAACTCTTTTTCTTTTCCTTTCTCCAAGTCTCTACAACCAAAACTAATAGAACAACTATCCTCAAAAAATAGAGAATAAAAAAACCCCAACTTCATGCACCCGCCCTTATATAGTTTTTCTAGTTCATATACATTTCTTTCCTTTTCTTTTGACATGAAGGGAATCCTTTTTCTATTATGGATATTCCACTACCACTACAACTAGCTATTTTTAGCCTCTATCACAAGTAGTGTTTATTAATGGTTCCTCATGCAGTAGTTACTCTAATAAGATTTTAAAACACATAATATACCAATAGGTTATAAAATAATATAAAAAACACATTAAATTTGTAATTAAATCAAATCAATCAAAAAAAATGATGTTGGACTTGAGAGCCCTTAATGATAGAGTTATTGAAAATAATGACAATGGTAACATTATTAATATATTCTAAAATATTAACTATTGCAACAATATAAATAATAAAAGAGATACAAGAGGGTTGTGACATCAAACTATCCCCTAATACTTTACATCATCTCAATGCATAATAGTACTCAAAAGACATAGTAGTCTTGTTAAACTTTCATTGTCTTAACAATATGTTTCAAATTCAATAACATCATTAGAAAACACTTTAAATCCTTAATACACATTATTCAACACAATAATTATCACCATAGTTTCACAATTAAAATATAAAACATTAATTGAGTACCAAAATGGTTTAAACTAAGTAGTTTGTAGAATAGTAAACTTTCAAAATAAGTGTGGGTATAATTGTTATCTTTCAATTGTATCCTTCCATTTGGTATTTTTTGTCGAATATTAATCCAACTATACTTTAGATTGGTCCATCACTCTATTTCACATTAGAACTGACACCTCTCCAATATTTTTCAAGGTCCTATAATTATCACTCTTGGCTCTCCCACCCATAGGGTGTTCCAATTAAGAACATGTTTAGAATTAGCCACATACCTCTTACACAAGGATACATAGAATACATCATGAATTTGACTTGGTTTTGGAGGTAAGGCTAAGTGATAATCCATAGGATTGATTTATTCGAACACTTTGAAGGTTCCCACAAAATAAAAGAATCTAGCTTAGCTTTCCTTCCAAAGAATATGAAGATTTTATGAGGTCAAAACCTAAGGATAAATTTATCACCAACTTGAAAAATCTTAGGTGTTTGCTTCTTATCTGTATAACCTTTCTCTCTGTAACTAGTAATTTATTTTAATTTTTTCCTAATAACTTTCACTTTCTCATCCATCTCTCTTAGCATCTTAAGATCAATTATAATTATGTCTTCCACCTTAACCCAATTCAAAGGGGTTCAACACTTTCTACAATAGAGTGATTCAAAAGGTGTTATTCCAAGAGTTTATTGGAAATGGTTGTTATAAGAAATTTCAACTAACCATAAATATTCTTCCTATTTTTTATGTTTATCCATATAGTACATGCGAAGGAGACCTTCCATTATCTGAGTTGTTCTCTTTTTTTTTCCATCAATATCGAGCTTGGTAGGCTAAACTAAAATCTTCTTGAGTTACTAGTGCCACTAGAAATCTAAAATCTTTAAGTAAATCTTACATCCCTATCAAAAATCATTTTCTTTGGAATCCCATGCAATGTAAAAAATTATTTTACAAATCTCTTACCTAATATTGGAGCATGTCATTGTTCAAATTACCAAGTATAAATGTGCAACTTTAGTAATTTTATCCACCACTACCAAAATAGTATTATTCCTATAAGGATTCATGGGCAGCCATTATACAAAATACATACTTTTAACTTTCCACTTATGATGTGGTATATCATGAGGATGCATAAAATTTCTATAAGATGCACATGTTCTACTTTAATCCTTTGGCACTTAAGATATTTAGCAACTAAGTTCACTATTTCACTCTTCATTCATTTGTTTAAAAAGGATATGTTGTTGAAGGTTTTTTTGGAGGTTGGTTATTTACATTATGTTCCTCTCTCTACTTATTGCATCAACAACTCTATTTTCCTTACCTTTAATATATTCAATTTTCAAATCATGTTGACTTAAAAATTCCAACCACCTTTGTTGTCTTGCATATGGTGGGGTTGAGTGATGATATACTTTAACCCTCAATGATCTATTTTTAACTCAAAAGGCTTCCCCTAAAGAAAATGTCTCCATTTCTATAAATCTTGAAGTATAGCCGCTAGTTCAAGACCATGATAAGAATAATTCACTTCACGAGTTTTTAGTTTTTGAGATTCATAGGGAAATTTGCACCCTCTAAATCTTCAATTGAGGCATCTATTACAACTATGAAATGACTATTAGGATCTAGCACTT
Source organism: Sequoia sempervirens (assembly GCA_007258455.2). Classification (NCBI taxonomy): domain Eukaryota; kingdom Viridiplantae; phylum Streptophyta; class Pinopsida; order Cupressales; family Cupressaceae; genus Sequoia; species Sequoia sempervirens. The sequence continues at coordinate 29,269 of VDFB02151056.1, forward strand.
TCAATATTGGGGCTATGGTCATTTTATTTTTTCTTTTAAATTTGTGTTTCCCATTTTCTTTTGAGCACTAAAATTTTAAACTCCTCCCCTAGACCAACTGCTAATCTAATCTAGAAAAAGAGGAGACTGTATAAGTGTAGTGAGAAAAATGAAGAAACTATACATGATCTTCTTGGGAAAAAGAAACTGTGCTACTTGAGATATTAAGGCAAGATTTAAAATAATCTTTAATGAGACATTGCATGTTTCTTATTGGAAAACCTAAGAATATGGCTTGCCATAATGAACATAGATCACCATTTGAAAACATAGAAATTGAATTGGTTATTTTTTTTTAGAACCAAACTTAATCTCACCATTCACCTATGAACCTACTAGGATCCAATGATAAGTAAAGGAAAGGATTGTCCAACAAACAAGTAAGGATTCTGAGGCCCTTACTTCTACACTTCAAGCTCTATGAAACCCAGAAGGGTAATCCTAACAATGTTCACATGATATTCTTGTGCCATTAAATTACCATAAACATTGTAACACACAAATAATTCTCATATAGAGGCTCAACTAATAGAACATATCAAAGAAGTTGGTTGCTTCTTAATAATAGTTTATATTTGGAGCATGAGAAAGGTAAAACCCAATATAATTGTAACCCATTTCAGAGAATTTGATTTAATGAATGGTTTGTTGCTCAATTAATTGACACAATTCCATATGATTGCCTCACTTAGACCAGTGTCGCATCCTTGGAATGGATTCAATACTAATACCCACATAATTTGACAACAATTTTCACACATGACATTATTTAAAGCTTTGAGAGTACTGCATTATAGTATTTCAACATTATATATCAACCATCACTTCTTACTAGAATGCTAGTACTCAATTTAATTTAAACATGTAGCTCTATTCAAGCATTTACATCAATTCTTTGAACTAATAAGCAAGAATAAAATAATACATCCAATGGAAATCAATAGAGACAAAGAAGATAACCCTTGATTATATTATTCATATTTTATAAAACTAGTACATAGGAGAGAAAATGGTGTCAAGCTTGCACTATTCTATTCTATTATGCTAGTATTACTATTAGAGCTTCATATACATATTAGAAAACTCGAACCTAAGACTTAACACTAAACTGGAACCTAAGACTTAACACTAAATTGTTCAGTATCCTTTACAATTTTATGTGTGATAAATCCTAGAACAACCAACCACTCAATCACCCTTGTAACCAGCCCTGAAATCCCATTTATAGAAGTATGGGTGTGACAAGCATCAAGCCAAAATTATAATTTCAATTACATTTGCATTTGACAATTAATTTCACTTTAATTTCAGATATTCCTTGGACAGTTATATTTAATCATTGCAAAATAGGGGGGAAACCAAAGAAAAAACTCCATGAAGTACGTTGAAGAAGACCAACCCACCTTCCAAAAGGCATCGTTTGTTGTTGCAGTAGTGCCAAAAATCACTTTTCCACATTGATCAAAGAATTTTCTCCATCAGCACCCAAGGAAAAAACTCACATATTAACTGAAAAAGGCATATTTTCCATCGAAGCAATGGTGTCCAACACCTCTCTCTCACACTAGCCAAAAATATTTCCAAGTCAGCAACAAAGACAAAAAACTATATGTCTGTTGAGAAGGACAAGTCCCCTGTAGTGGCCATCATGTCATCAAAAACAAAATAGAACTAGGGTGCTACTCTGATTCGTCAGCATCAGAGTATGCCCGCTTGCTCCACTTTCATGTTGAAACTGGAGAAGCTACTACTCCTCCCTCATCAGAATCCTCATGTGGCACTAGAGTGAGCAAGTAATAGCCATACTCTGGGTTAGTATCTCCTTCATCACCTGAAGGGCTGTCTGAAACCTCTATGGGAGAGTTGTGTCGTCCCATATAATCCTTGTGATACTTATTCTTCTTCTTCGCTTCCCTCACAGGCTTAAATTATTCTTTCTTTCTAAACTTGACCAATTCTTTTGAAACAATCCAGCTCCTCAAACTATAGGTGCTCCTGACACCACCCTTCTTAGTTTTACCAAGGGCACTCCCCCTGTCCTTTGGTGTTGCAAGAGCTCCTAGAAAGCCAAGTTCATTTTCAAATGGTTCATCCCAAGACTTAAGCAAACTAAGTCTCCTTGATCTTTGAACTGGGTGGGTAGATACACTAGGTTTACTCATTTTCATAGAGAGTGGAATGAGAACAAGGAGACTCTTAATTGTAGGAAAACTTTTCACCAGTTTGTTCTTACAAATATTTTTGCAAAATAAAACACTCAAACCCTCACAATTCTTATTAGCTTAAAAGGAGATTGTAGAATAAAAACCCCTCACCACCCCAAGACTTTAGAGCTGACAAAGTAACTTATAGTCATATATGTGATTGAAACAAGCAGGTATGAGTATCTACTTACCCAGGAAAAAGCTACCTCAATAACTCTGTAACTTCTTATGCCATCTTCTTCATGAACTCAAACTTAATTTCTCAGCTTCTGATTGTAAACTGTGAAGAAAAATATGGCTATCAATCCTTATTATATTGAGCAATTTTAGCGTGCTTACCATTAATGCTCAAGGAAGGCTTGTGTGAGCAAGCTGACAATCACCTACTTGATTTTCAAACCTTAGTCGTTGATCACATGTTGAGATAAATCAACTAATAATTACAATCAAGGTAATTAATTATGAAGAGGCTAACATGCTGCAGCAATGCCTTTCTCAGTGAAAAGCCCAGGTATGGTTATATCCTCTATACTTTACTTAATCACCCATTTAGCATTAAAGAAAGTATGGGTATTCCAGTTTTCCCACTCATACATGAGATTCATTCTTGCAACTCATCCTCTTAACAGGCGATGGGAGGCGATGTAGTTGATCTCTCGACCATAAACTCGTACTCTGTAGATCAACTCCACCTGCCTAACAAAATAGTTTGAGATCAAAAAATATATCTATCTCAGCATGAATGAGAAATTCTATGCATAATCCTTCGTATGTCTTTATTAATTATATTTCCACCTTACTAACGTCATTCAACCCCTGTTAGTCACATGGTGTGTCCTGCTACCCATTCTGAAATGGAGGTATGAGTGGGCCCTTATGGGAGTGGTCTAAAGATTGGCCATTCCTCACCATCAACCGTCAATCCTTGCTCCATTAAGCATTTGTCATCTCCAAAGCTAGGCAGGTCCCTCCATGAAGCAACATGTGTCAATCCGCCCGCTAGCCCGTGACATTTCTTTAATATAAAATAAAATCAGACGGGGTGGTGGGGAGTAGCTAAGATGAAGCCACATCATCCAATGACCTCCGTCAATTTCATTTTAATAGCGCTCACAAAGGTACCAGGTTCGTCAATGTAGAAGACATGTGGCTTGCTCCTACCAGCCCGTGTGATTATTTTAATGAGGAATAAAACGAGACGAGGAAGCAAGGAATGGTGGATATTTGCTCGTGATGATCAAACTGTCAACATAGAACCTAATATTTGCACATGCCATGTTAGTTTTAAGAAGGGGCCATCACTAGGCAAACGATGGTTGAGGACATAACAATTAAGGTTAAAACCTTAGGTGAATATTAAAACTTGAGCTTAGACTTAGAAAAAGTATTTTGAAAGACGTTGACCTCGATTAAAATAAGGCAATAATTTTAATACAACCACGAGCATCGACCGAGACCACTAGGATCAAGGGGTTGGTAAAAGAATGAAATTGACAACATAAGTCACAACTTAAATTGACCAAGAACCTGTAATAAGAAGTCAACAGTAAATTATAACATTGGAAAGGACACAAGCTTAGGGATCATTTAGGAATGGTTTCTAGCAA